>CAJQZN010040641.1:0-13725 GCA_907164685.1 Colias eurytheme
GCTAGGGATAACGATTTTCGAAAATATCTTAATATGTCTCTTATGTACTTAGTATCCATCTTATCTGGAGCCACATTTGGTGGTACCATCTGTTCAAATATTTTCCGGGCTCGTAACTTTGCCAAGTCATCTTCACTCCAACAGTCGGTTCTAGTCAGGCGAATGTTGAACAGGCTGCTACCTACATGAGAACATATTGTTATTTCAATAAATATTGAAATTAAAGCAATATAAAACATCGAATAGGAAATACATGAATAATGTTTGGGTAATCAAACAATTGGAAATCTATGTAACTTTAAAATTATCTCTTTGAAGGTTTAATGAAAGATCGTTGAAAAGAATTGCCACAGAACAATTTACAGATCCCAAACAAGGAGGTGACGGTAGTTTTAAGTTTCAAAATTATTTATCGAATAAATATTTTATATTCGTGTTTTCGTGATAAAACGTGTCAGATACGGTTTCAATTATAATCAACACAAAAAATAATATTATACCTTTAATCAGTATCGATATACTAATACAGCCATATTTTGGTAAGTATTGCTGAATTTAAATATAAAGTCATCACATGAATCTAGCGTATAAAGGAATTATATTTGACGTTAGTACTCTGTAGGCTTTGACACTCGGAGCCTTTGACATAATAGTCCAAAATGACAGTTGACATTGACTTGTCAATAAAATTAACCGCAAAATTGCGCTTCAAATAAATTGAATTGAAACTAATATCTGTGCTAATATTATAAGATATTGTAAACACATTTTTGTTCTTATTTGCTTAATAATTTAAAGAATAATTATGATCAGCTGTTCCTCTAAGATTGACTATACGCTATCTTCTTTCAATATTGCTTAGTTATCCAACGAAAATGTCTAAGGTAAAAATAAGTTTGTATGTACCTTCTTTGATTGAATTGTTATACACTCACCGGCACGGAATCTTGGCCACTTACAATTTTGCCGATAAAAAAAGTTTGAAGTGTTTTTCACGATTTTTTTATATGCAGATATGTTAACATATTACTTTTTTAATTTTATGTTAAGAAATCATTAAGTTTCAGAATAATCTTTTACCACTTTTTAAGAGTAAGTCGAAATTTGTGATTTGTGCGGTTAAGCCGAAGTTACGAATTGTTCGTTTTAAACTTTTTTCAATAACGTTTATGCCGTTTTATGATATTGTTATTGTTGTGCTGTAGTCAATGATCATAACAAACAATAAAAAATGCCGCTAACCTCTGAACAACCTGCACAGGCCATCACAATGTCAGACCAATGACTGCCGCAACATAAAGTACCTAATGTACAGTACGTACCATGTTCAGCGATGAACTATGCATGGAGAAGATACCAAGAGACTGGCAGCTACACGTGCAGACCAGGAAGTGGAGGCGTGAGGTGCACATCAGCTCGAGAAGACCGGTTTATTGTTCAAGAGATACTCAGAAATGGCTTTCTGACAGTTTTTGAGATACGCCACCGGCTCCAAAACACCAGGACAATAAATGTGTGTGAGCAATCGGTGAGAAGACCAATGAAGAAAGTTAATTTGAAGGTTTTCAGACCAGCACGCCGTCCAGAACTCCTCAGACATCACAGAGAAGCACGTCTTCGTTTTGCGCGAGAACATGAAAACTGGACCCACAGCCAGTGCGCTCATGTGGTATTTACAGACGAGTGCCAAGGCACTATACAAGCTTCTGATAACCTTGAGTCAGTATAGAGGAGACGAGAATAGAGGTTTTCACCCATCACCCCAACTCAAACGGCGATTTTTCATGCAGGGTCAATAATGGTATGGGGACGTATAAGTTCCGATGCTCGCATGGAGTTAGTTATCGTAGATAATGACTTAAATTTGATCAGGTACATCGAGGAAATTCTCCAGAAATGTGTTCGGCCCTATTACAGGTTTATTAGTGAAGAAAATTTGCTACTAATACACTATAACGCACATCCGCGTGTCGTACAATGCGTATAAGAGTACCTTCAAGAGGTTATTATTGAAAAATTGGAGTGGCCAACTCGTATCCCGGATTTTAATCTAATAGAACACATCTGGGACATGCTTAAAAGAAACATAAAAGTTCGATTCCAACCCAGCACAAACGGTAGACGAGCTTAGAAATACAGCGGGGGCCGTTTGGTACACTATAGCTCAAGAGCACATCAAAAATGTATTTTAGAGTATGCCAGAAAGGATGCAAACAGTGTTTAAGGCAAGAGAAGGAAACACCCAATATTAAAAGGTTCAATTTTTTTATGGAAACTCTTTTTCCTAATTTTTGTGCATTTTTGAAGAAATAATTAAAATTTAGCGTTAATTCTTGTTTAATTCATATTTGCGCGGTAGAACTTATTATAAACTTCCAACTATTATTAAAAGTGTGTAAAAACATTAAATTATCTAGCTTTGATTAAATTTTTATTGAATTTTGTAGTAGAAAAGAAATAGCGTAATTTTTCGCAGAAATTTGAAGTGGACAAGATTCCGTGCCGGTGAGTGTAGAATTCAAATAAATAAATTGAAATTTCAAATATAACCAAGCTTCAGAAAATATTTTTTTTGTATTATCAATTCGTGTTTGAACGTTTCAGAGTATTCGATCATACTTCACTGTTTTAAATATAAAAATATAACCAAGCTTCAGAAAATATTATTTTTTGTATTATCAATTCTTGTTTGAATGTTTCAGAGTATTCGATCATACTTCACTGTTATAAGGAAACAAACTACAGAAGCAAAAGATGATAGCGATGAAATACCAGAGTCACCAGACGTTCAAATAAAAAATAAAGTGAGTTATTTATTCCTTGCCTCCTAAATCTTTGTCAAAAAAATATTTAAATAAATTAAGCTTACATTGTTGTATTAAAACACATTTATATTAAATATTTCTTACAGAAAAAATTGTCACGAAAAAAGAGGCTTATAGAGGATTCAGATGAAGAAATATTTACACCTAAAAAGAAAAAAACTGAAGCTACTTCACATAGTAAGAATCAAAAGAGTCCAAAAGCCACTTTAAAAGAAGTACAAATCACAGACTTATTTGGTAATGGTAAAATAAAGAAAACTGAGGCTTTAGTTGTAAAAGATAAAACAAAGAAAAATACAGAAACTGGAATTCATTCCGACGATGAATTTGAGAAAAGTCTCCTTGAACTTGATGCACCTGAGCTGAATGGTAAATCTCCCAAAAAAGAAAGCCATACAGATATAGATTGTGGTCCACTAAAAGAAAGAGATTCTCACAATCAATCAGCCAAATCGCATAAAGAAACAACTAAAATTGGCAAAGAGGTGGATGATAAATCATCCAAAAAAGTAACAAATTCAGAAAAGGAGTGTGATCCACAAAAAGAAAAAGATTCTGACAATAAATCAGCTAAACTTCATAAAGAAACAACAAAAACTGACAAATTGGTGAATGGTAAATCATCTAAAAAAGAAAGCCACAAAGGAAAAGACTCTCATACACAAAAAGATACAATTTCTGACAATCAATCGGCCAAATCTGATAAAGAAACCATTAAAATTGACAAGGAGAAATCAAAACACAATGAAAATGATAAATTACCTAAATCAAGTGAAAAGAATAATATAAAGAACAATGACAAAATTAAAGGAAATAAATCTGATGATGTAACTGATGGTAAAAAGTCAAAAGATGAAGAGAAAAAGAAATCAAGCCCTAAAGAAAAGGACAAAACACCTGATAAAGTTCTAAAGAATCATGATAAAGTTGACAAGGTATTAAACAAGAGTGAAACAGACAAACAAAATGATGATTTTAAATCAAATAAGAAAAGTAACAAAAGGGAATTGAGTGAATTTCTTGAAGATGATGATCACAACACAAGCAGCAAGAAGAAAAAACATGACATGAGCCTTAATGAATCTGGTATGATCTCTTACTGTTTTATTGATATTTTAAATTTCAAATTCATTCCATACATTTATGATACACTAGCGGTCCGCCACGGCTTCGCCCGTGGTACATATTTCGCAATAAAAGGTAGCCTATTCTTTCTCAGGGTCTAAAGATTGTCATGCCAAATTTCATCAAAATCGGTTGAGAGGTTTATGCGTGAAAACCATACATACATACATACATAATTACAAACTTTTCCTCTTAATTTTTACATTTATATTTAAAAATTGCACCACTAGGTTTACCTACTGTACTGCTAAAATATAATACCCTATTTATTGTTAAGTATTATAACAGAATTTGTAATATGAAGGTATTAACTGTTGGTTAATTCATGTAATTTAAATTATAGTTCTCAGCGATGAAGAAAGGCATGAAAGGAAAAGACTCTCAGCTGCTTTATACCAGAAGTACTTGCACAGAGCTGGCCCGAAGAACTTGGGATCTAAAGAAATGCCTGAGGTTTGTTTAATATTAGTTTTAGCTTTATAAATAACTTTAGTAATACATGTTTTGTGTTCAAAATTTAATAATCTGAGCTCCAGTATTGTTAAATTTGATACCCATTTATTTATTGGTAATATAAAATATTTTAAATTAAAAAATTATCTTACATTACATTTAAACAGATGGAATAGAACATAAGAAGTAATGTTGTAATAGTAATAGGGGAAAAATTCATCTAATAAATACATTTAAAGACATAGTATTGAATGAATGAAATCAGTAGTATTCTTAACATTTATGATAAAAATATTAATTATGATGTTATAATGTATTATTATTGTTACTTGAGAATAATGATTCAATCTATTATAGTAGGTAGAAACATTAAAGTATGAATGAACTAGATTTCCGCCCGCTCGAATTCATGAATGAACTAGATTTCCGCGCGCCCGCATTTTCGGCTTCGCCCGCGTTTGGAAAGGAAAACCCGCATAGTTCCCGTTCCCGTGGGATTTCCGGGATAAAAACTATCCTATGTGTTAATCCATGTTACCCTCTATATGTGTGCTAAATTTCATTGTAATCGGTTCAGTAGTTTTTACGTGAAAGAGTAACAAACATCCATACATCCATACATCCTTACAAACTTTCGCCTTTATAATACATATATATTAGATATTAGATTATGTCAAAATTACAGTTTTTATTAAATCTGTACTGAGATAGCAACACTATTTAGAATTTGATACTTTATTTCAGGGAGCACCAGATTGCTTGAAGGACTGTGCATTTCTACTCACTGGAGTGTTGGACTCATTTGAGAGGGAGGAAATTGTTGAGGCCATAACTAAATATGGTGGTACTGTCAAATCTGGTATAAGCAAGAAGGTATTATAATCTTTTGAAAATAAATGTTTCTCTTTCTTAATAATTACATATTTGGAGTTTTAAATCATATTTATTGTTTATCAGTTTGTGAAGGTTTTACATAACGAAACCGTTAATATAAATATAAATACAAAGTATAAATACACAAAATAATTTATAATTTATATCCTTTATTTATAATATCCTAAAATTTCATGATGCCTTATGAATGAATAATAATTAAATGTCTCTCCGTATGTCTGCTTGTCCGGAAGAAATCGCTGCATAGCAATAAGACTGCCAATTTTTTAAATGTGATGATGATGTTAAGTTTTATTAATGTTGTAAGGATAATAAAGAATGAATTTATTTATTCTTAATATATTTCATAGGTAACACATGTGTTGGCGGGTGATGACGCCGGGCCCGCTAAAATAGCCAAAGCAGAGTCCCTTGGTATTAAAATAATCACTGAAGACCAATTCCTCAGAATGATCAAAAAATCGATAAATGGTGAAGAAAAAAAAGACGAAATCAAACCTAAAATTAAAACCGAAAAACACGAAAGCAAAGCTAAAATTGACAATCATGGAAAATCTAAGAAATCACTGAAAGATAATGTTAAATCTAATTATTTTCAAGATAATCAAGTTAATGTTAAAAAGGAAAGGTCAGTGTCGCCGAAAAAAGGAAGTAGTGCCAAAGTTAAGAAAGAAAAGCCTGTGGAAGCAGTTAAAAAAGAGGACAAAGTTGTAAATGATTCATGTAAGTAAAAGTAAACTTAATTTTTAAAAGAAGTACACATTCTCTGAAATACTTTCATACATTTTTTCTAATATTTGGATAAAACTGAGCTATGTAAAGCAAGGAATTGTAATAGTGATGTTAAATACGCTTTTATTTCAAATAAATACAAACAATATGTAAAAACTAACAACCTACTTTCTTCTCTAGAACTTTGTTCACAGAAAAATTATTGTTTAATAAGTCAGCTGTAATCAACTAAATATTTAAAAGTGATTGAGATTACATAAATATACTTTTTCTAACAAACTTTTAAATAAATTTTAGGTGATGTAAAATTATCTCCAACAAAAGACGCAGCACCATCACTAATGTGGGTGGACAAGTATAAGCCGACGAATATTAAGCAAATCATTGGACAGCATGGCGAAGCTAGTAATGTTAAAAAGTATGTATGGTTCATTCCTTTCACCAATTATATCTATATTCTTTAAACTGTCAATGAAAGGCATTCAGTAGGCTATTGAATTTTTATTTTATTTTGATTTGGCTATTATGATTACCTAACTCCTTTCTTTTCTTCAATCTAAAAACGATTTACCCTTATTTTACTTAAAAACAATTTATCAAACATAAAACTACGTAATTCCTACTTAATATAAAATTTAATCTAATGCATATAATATTATCATCATGATATAATCGATAATAATTTCTATTCTTACTTTCTACAGGTTAATGAACTGGTTAACAAAATGGTATATAAACAGAAAAGCGAAATTAGCAAAGCCAAACCCTTGGGCCAAGAATGACGACGGTGGGTTTTATAAAGCTGCCTTGCTGTCTGGACCACCGGGAGTTGGTAAGTTTTATATAGTTTTCTGAAAGATAGTTATAATGCTATACTACTTTTTTTCGATTTTCAAGTGTTTAGGATAAATCTAAATAGTCATAGACAATAGACATACCTTTATTTGGCACCAAAAAAAGTGTAACAAACATTTTAATTCTCTGGAACTCTTTGTTACAACAAATGATTTGTTACAAATTAGAAAATGATGTTTAATGGATATAATAGACTTACTAAATTCCAAATTTTGCATTCAAACAATGATATATATTTATTTGCATTTTAAGGATGAATAGAAAAACTTACAGAAGAAAAAGTAATATGTTTCCTTCCTGTTTTTATTGGAATATTTAAAATATTTATGCAAAAGACCGACGACCGACATGTATATTGTTATAACTATTATTTATGACATCTTTGTAATAATTATTTCAGGTAAAACAACAACAGTGAGTCTTGTATGCAAAGAGTTAGGATTCGATACAGTGGAATTTAACGCGTCTGATACGAGAAGCAAGAACCTTATTAAAGAGCAGATTACGGAACTACTGTCTACCACATCACTGTCTGGTTATGCTAGAGGTAACTAACTTTAAATATGATACAAATTTATAGGTTTGTCAAATTGAATAATGGAAGATCCCAGTTTGTAAAAAAAGCAAAATAAACCCATAAGAAAGTAGGTAGTTGTTTGAGAGTCGTGGATAATTCAAATCAATGCTCTTTAGAAAATTGAAGTTGCTTGTCCTCTTGTGGTATTTGCGATAATCATTAAAATAACAATATTCAAGCTAACACATAAGACAAAAGATATTATACAGAGTAACTTGGATTTGTAAAAGATAATCCATACTATCCATACTCATATTATAAATGCGAAAGTAACTCTGTCTGTCTGTCTGTTAGTCAATCACGTCTGAACTATTGGACCAATTTTCATGAAATTTGGTATGGAGATATTTTGATACCCGAGAAAGGATAATGAAAAAGGAAAATGACGCAATCCCGGAAATCCCACGGGAACGGGAACCATGCGGGTTTTTCTTGACTGCGCAGACGAAGCCGCGGGCGGAAAACTAGTCATAAATAAATACATATTTCATATCATTGTTATATTTTACAGGTGTAACAGGCAAGCAAGCAGTGACCAAGAAACATGTTTTAGTGATGGATGAAGTAGACGGCATGGCGGGGAATGAGGATAGAGGTAACTATTTTATCATTATTAGCATTTTTATGAAGTTTTGTATATTTGTATGGTTTATAAATCAATAATCAATGCAATGAAATAACATAATTAAAAGCTTAATTAATGAAATTGTTGGAATTATTTGTTGGAAATAGTACTATTTATGGGATTTTATATGTTTTTTTATTTCAATTAACTTACACACATGTATTTTGAACTTTTGAGATTTGAGAGCATAATCTCTGATCAACATCACAGTAATACTAGCTATATCTTTTCTTTATTTACGTAGTACAATTTTGATTTCTCGAAAATGTGATAAGTCGAATTTCGACAAATAAATAAACAAATTGAATATGATTCCAGGTGGTCTCCAAGAACTAATAGGGCTTATAAAATCAACATCAGTACCAATTATATGCATGTGCAACGACAGGAACAGCGAAAAGATGCGCTCTTTAGTTAACTACTGCTACGATCTGAGGTTCAGTAGACCGAGGGTGGATCAGATTAAGGTATTTATTTAAAATTGGTAATGTTTGTATAGGACTTATAGGTCATAGGAAAATAATTGTACTGAATTTTCATGTAAAATTATATGACTTCATTGTATAGAATATTTCTTTCAATTTCTTGCTTACAAGAATGGTAATTTTCTTCGTTCATAGCATTTTATCAGCATGCCAGTTAAATAAAATAACTTTATATCATCTCAAATATTATAAGACCAACACTTTTTAAATCCATTATATCTGCCTAACTTCTTTGTATAATCATTTTTTCATACAGACATAACTTGCGCATACACAAGTACCTGTGTGCGTGAAATTTATTAATTAAAAGAAAATCGATGCCTTGTCAGCTTAATTTGATCTAGATTTTGTTAGTGTTTTCGCTATAGGAGTTCCACTTCTATATAAAACTAGTTGCCCCAGCAAACATTGTTCTGCCCTATTGCCCCTTTTTCCTGTTTTCTCTACATTAGGGCCTTATACCTTGTACCTTAATAAATCCACAACCTTAATAAAAAGTATATTTCACCCCATCCAGGCGGCCATGATGTCAGTATGCTTCAAGGAAGGCATCAAGATCCCAGGTGACGTGTTATCACAACTGATAACAGCGGCTGGTCAAGATGTCCGACAAACCTTACACTTACTGTCTGTGTGGAGTGCAGACCCACAGCTGGCTGATAAGGAGCACTTGCAGAAAGAGGCCCAAAAGGTCAAGAAGGATATTAAAATGGTAAGATTTTGAGCAGCAAAAATCGGATTGAAACGCCTGAGGCCTCGCTCGCGTAAACAAATTAAATTCCCATAGAAATAAGATGGTTTACCGCAATAAAAAGCCTATATAACCCTCTAGCCTCATTTCATCTCCTGAAACAAAAATCATATATTCTTATGATTGCTTGCGACAAACAAGCAAACATTCGCATTTATAATATGTATAGGATAATATATAATAATTTTAGCATACATTTGCAAAATATAACATTTTGTTTTAAATGCAATAGTCAATCTAATCTAAGAATACTGTTTCACTCACCTTCCATACTATAATTCAATCCATACTATAATTCTGTAGCTGTAATCTATACAAATTTCCCTAAAGCTCCGAGTTTAAGCGTGATAGAATAACAAATACGCATCCTCATAAACTATTTTATAACGTTATTTAACTCCCAGGGCCCATGGGAAGCGATACGCAAAGTGTTCTCAGAGGAGGAACACAAAACGATGAGCCTCAACGATCGGAGCGATCTATTCTTCACGGACTACAGCCTGGCGCCGTTGTTCGTGCAAGAGAACTACTTGCAAGTGGCACCGCATTGTCCCAAGTAAGTTTTTTTTACTTACTAGCTTTCTGCCCTGGCTTTCCCCGCTTTGTATTAAACTTAACAGATCATACAGACAGCGGGAAGTGACTTTGTTTTACACTTTTAGTAAGTATAATATTTTTGCACAAATAGATGTTTAAATTACTTGGACTTTATAAGGACTGTATCTTTTTATAAATATGTACTTTTTTTTCCTCTAGTACATTTAGTCCATATAGGATGTTATCCTACTTTCTTCCTACAAATCCTACTAATATTATAAATGTGAAAGTTTGTGAGGATGGATGTGTACTTGTGTGTTTGTTACTCTTTCACGCAAATACTACTGAACCGATTACAATGAAATTTAGCACACAGGTTTTATCTCGGAATTCTCACGGGAACGGGAACTATGCGGGTATTTCTTTTAAAACGCGGGCGAAGCCGCTGGCGGAAAGCTAGTAAACTTATAAGATAAAAAAATATTTTTATAAGATAATGCAAACATTATATTTGTCTGCAATTTTACAGGAAAGAAGTATTAGATAGGTTAAGCAAAGCCGCAGACAGTCTCAGTATAGGAGACATGGTTGATGCGAGAATACGGGGCAATCAGGCTTGGAGTCTTTTGCCTATACAGGTACGTTATTTTTACCATTTATAGAGTTTTATATAGTTAGTACCCTTAACATTTCTTTAGTGATCTTGATGATCGAATACTTATGTTTTCGTTTAAATGAAGACGACCTTATCTAGTGGCAATATTTAGTAATTTATTGCTACACCATGAAAATCAGTTTAATCAGCACATATTATTTTATTATTAACTAATCTTAAATTTTCGTATCACAGTGTCAAATAGGTTTGTTATATAAATATTAGTTAGTAATTTTAAGTTGTGTTTTTTATAATGGTATTTTCAATATTTCCATTTAAAATCTAAATTATTTAATACTAAATCATATGAGAATCGTTTAAAAATAATAATTTATTACTCGCAGGCAATGTACAGCTCAGTAATCCCGGGGCAAGTGATGTCGGGGCACGTTGCGGGGCAAATACAGTTCCCCGGCTGGCTCGGGAAAAACTCGCGCGCGGGAAAAATGGCGAGACTTGCCCAGGGCATACATGCACATACAAGGCTTAGGTAATATATGTAGAGATAATTTGTTTTAATCTAAGACTGAATATATAAATTGACGTAGAAGCGGTATATGCGAACAAACTAGCAGTTAAAGACGTTCCGTGTTAGACAAAGATATTATATACATTTAAACAATTACCTGAAAAGAGTTAGCAACGTAACCGACAGCAACGAAGCTAAATTAGCTTACTTCAAATGGAACGTGTTTTTATGCGTATACCGCTTCTACCTCAGGTTATATATGTATTCTAAGGTTTTAATCATAGATGTAAAGCCGGTTATTAACTATTTTAACCGTGCAGTTAAAAACGCATTTTTCGTTATTAACGGTTAATTAACCGTTTTTTTTGCTTTTTACGGTTAATAAGCTCCATTAGATGGCGCTAGTGGCTTGAAATGCGCGTTGCATGTTACGCGGTGATGCCAATTGCCAGCTAGCCGATTTCAATTTATAGTGATTAAAAGTTAACTCAAAAATGGAGCATTTTCGTAAATTTTCTAAAAAATCTTAGAGAAAGTGTAAGAAATGTTATAGTATGCTATATATTCGTGATCTACTCAATAAGATCTTTCATTTGATATCCCACACGGCATGTTTTGGAAATTTTTATTTTTTTATTTGTATGCCATATTTACCTAATTACCGGGGTGGGGGGATGGGGACCACAAAACTGGTTGGCAACATCTGTCTATAGGATGTCTGGGATCTATACAATATATATCAGAAGTCAGATTTAGGTCCGCTATTTTTGCAAACGAAACTCCACTGAGTCCGGTCTATTATTATAGGTATAGGTTTGTAGTATGAATATTTTAGATACTTAAATTGTGTTTAGTTTATGTTAAGTGACTCACAAAAAAACAAAACACAGTACCATTTTTATAGGTCGCAGTCGGATAACTAACCGTTATTTACCGCACTTTATTGGTAGCTAACCAAAAATTTAGTTAAATAACGGTAGCTAACGGGTTTTTTACAACTATGGACTTTTAATTCGTATTGCGTTAGTCTGCGCGTTCAAACAAACAAACAAAAATTCTTCATTGTGCGCCACAGACAATTACAAATGAGAATTAACAATAACTTCTCGCTCAAACAGCTATCTCTTCCAGACAACCTGGTGGACATAGAGACACTGTGTATTTTTAATAAAAACGGCATGGTGCATGGTGACTGAAGAAAAAAAATGATGATGAAATGCGTGTTCGTGTTTTTTGTGTACAATTTATGTGTTACAACTATCCTTATATCAAAATGTTTATCATCTCTACCAGCACATCCGGATCAAAATCGTCAATATTCCTGGACTACGCGCCACACATACGCGACGCCATTTTGGATCCGCTGATCAAAGACAAGATGGACGGCGTCCAGCAGTCACTGCAAGTGCTGGAACAGTATCACTTGTTGAGGGAAGACCTGGATTCCTTGACGGAGCTGTCTGTGTGGCCTGGGCAAAGGAATCCCATGGTTTTGGTTGATTCTAAGGTTTGGTTAATTCTATTACCTACAGTACCTACAGTATTATAGTAGATACAGTACCTACTTATAGTTTAAAAAATAGTATAAATATTTGTAGTATGTATATTCAAAAATTAAGGGTAAAATAAATACAAAATGTAGATTTCCTACTCTTAAAATAATAAAAAAATCTTTAAGAACCCGGCGGAGGCCGCTCGCAACTGCAATTCGAAGCGAAGGCAAAATACGCTCGAATATTGTTGTCTCTATTGCACAATTCCCGCCGTGCTGCGAAGCCGCGCGTGAGTTTGTGTGAATAGTGTACGTACCATTGTGTGAGTGTACCATTCATTCATATTGACAAACGCATTTCTTTTTATTTAGGAATATAATGTTCCTTATTTACTTTATTTTTGCAGCAAACTTTGGGCAATCGTTAGTGTATGTGCAGAATAGCAATGCGTTTTTAGGAAATTTCTATACAGCACTTATATCATAAAATAATATCTCAACATCTAGGCTTTGTAGAAAAAAATCTGGGTGTAAAAATCAGGGTACATTTTTTTACAAATATAATGTATAATAAATAATAATACGAATAAGTACAGCTCGCCCGAAGATATACTTATTACTTACGCCATCAGTTTTACGTCAGGGATAAAATAACTGTTCCCGGCTAAGAATGATTAAAATAAAAAGCAAGGATTTCCACAGGTAAACATTTATTATGTTATTCATAATTAGGTAAGTTATAGAGATTGTTACATTGATTTTTAATAAAGTGTAGGGTGACCAAATTTCGATTGCTGGTCGCAAACTCACCTCGACTGTAATATTATTATAATAGCCAATTTAACACACTTTATATTATTTTCATTATTTTACTTTCTTTATTACTATAAATATATTTTTCATTTTACAGTTGTAAAAAATTACACGATATGAGAGCTATATTGTCATCTAAAACATTACAATAAAATGTAATAATTTGATATTTTGTACCCTCAGAGATGATTGAATGTAGAAGAGAATTTCGATAAACTAAGGGGGTGATTACAAATAGCTTAGTGGCAGAGCGATTGAGGGCTATACCCGGTAGGTTGTGGGTTAGAATTCTGCTCATAATCGATTTTTTCTTTCTTCGAATTTTTGTGTTCTCATAGTATGCATAAATACTTTATAGAAATGCTCATGTATTTGTAGTAAACTCCATGAAAAAAAAAATTATTTATATCCTATCTCTGATAGGCAGATTTCTAGGC
>CAJQZN010040641.1:14125-31043 GCA_907164685.1 Colias eurytheme
AAAAAAAAATTATTTATATCCTATCTCTGATAGGCAGATTTCTAGGCAAACGGGGATCTATTAATTCTGGTAATATGCAATTAAAATAAAATTCTTGTAATTTGTTTACAATAGAATTCCAGAATTCATTATCTTTTTCAATTTTTTCATATGCTAAACCTTTTGGCGTCCACACAATAAAAATACAATATTCGCGGTTTGCTATATGCAGCTGGCCCTGTACCTGATAATAATAATTATGATTTCTTTTTAGCTTTATTTTATTTATCATGTTATCTTTAGTGCAAAAGGTAATTTTTTTTTCGTCTATTGCTTCAAATGGCGTAAAGTTTGCTGCGCTTGCAGGGCACTTTATTTCGACGATACCGTTCACACCTATCAAACCATCTGGGCTTGCTCCGAGAAAATGTAGATTTTCGTCGATAAACAACCCAGATGGTTCAATATGAAGCCCTAAAAGTGTCTCGGCATCTTTCAGTGCGATGGGTTCATTTTCATTTCCGTATTTTGTGGCATCATTACCTTTAAATTTACTATACAGCAATTGTTTTATAATGTTTTGGCCAG
Organism: Colias eurytheme; assembly: GCA_907164685.1. Taxonomy (NCBI): domain Eukaryota; kingdom Metazoa; phylum Arthropoda; class Insecta; order Lepidoptera; family Pieridae; genus Colias; species Colias eurytheme. The sequence continues at coordinate 14,693 of CAJQZN010040641.1, forward strand.
ATGTGGTATCTCTTAGTTTGCAGACTTGACCAAAGAATGAAGCTGTCAACCTCATTTTTCGTTGCTTCAACCATTCTTGGTTGGCTCCTTGACCTATAGTTTTTATTTGAATTTCATGCCTCTGACTCGCACTTTGACTTAATTCTAATAACAGTTCGTCTTTCTTTTTTTGAAAAACTTCACTGTCGAGGTCTGCTTCTTTCTCCATATCCCCATAATGCTCATCTGCATGTGCAACATTTCTTTTGATACGTTTTGCGTTTCTATTTGTGTCTGCTTTCCTTTTGTTTTTAGAAGCAATACGCTTTAAATATTTTGTTGGTATTTCGGTATTTTTTGCTAGCGCATTTACTAAATTACCAGTGTTTTGTTTTGCAGCTGCTGCAAAACACCGCGCTTCGTAAGTACCACGCAGACAATAGTTGACCCGTTTTCCACCAATAAATTTGGCGATAATGGAATTAAATTGTTCAGCTATATTATTTGTGTGAGCCATTAAAAGACTTTCTGCATTCGTTATAAGAAGGCTCAAAATAGTAAAAATGTCATACCATAAACCACATTTTTTCATTTCAGGGACTAAATTGTCACCACTTATTCCTTTGCAAAAATAAGGTTTACATTTGTCGTGGTCGCCGAAGACATGGCACGGACTATTTAACAAATCTTGTTTTAAATTATTAATTTTTTGCTCCATTGTCATATTTGGTAACTTTGAATTAAAATCTACAGCGCCTTTTACGGCCTTTCGTAGCCTCAAGATATTTAAATCTAGGGTTTTCCGTAATTTTACTGGAACCGATCCAAATTTGTTTTCAGTCTTTTTTACTATTTTTTTTAATTTTGAGCAATAATTTCTTAATAAATGATTGCTACATTCAATTTTTTTTATCATGGTACAATGGCCGTACGGTAAAGATTCATTGAGAGCCCTAGTAACGCTACTATCACCATCACCGATAAGCGTTTTATATTTAATTTGATGCATGTCGATGCTACATTTAAAGCCTTCCACAATGCCATCAGCTTCCATAGCGGTCGAGCTTTTGGACCAATTTTTAAAGCATCGGTGAACTTTTGGGTCAATGCCTTTATTTTTGGCTAAAGCACATACGCTACAATATGCATTTCTGATGCCCAAGAATAATATTTTTTTAGTTTCGTAACCAATTATACAGGCCACTCCAGATAAAGAATTATAATTAGTCCTATATGACCGTTTGGCCCACGAACCATCTACTACAACCGTAATATAAGGAATTCCGTCAGGATCCACGTTACCTTTTGCGACAGCAATTTTTTTTTCTTCGATGCCGGCTTGGTGCATACTTTCCAATGCAATATCTTTCATTATATCGCCAAACACAACGTTTTCTTTTATAAATAGCTTATCAGACATACAAGGAATGTCAACGTGTGCACAAAATTCGTCCAACTGAGCAAATCCATTACCTGAGGTAACGATCCCATGAACAATATGTTGATTTATTGCACCTTGAGATCTATCATTTTTTATAATGACGTCGACGCCACACATTTTACATTTAAATTTAAATGATGAATAAAATCCACGACGGTTCTCGTTAACAAATTTTAAATCTTTAAAAGAACAATTAAAAGGACTGTGATCTATCGCTGACAATTGTTCAAATAAATATTCAATGTCAAATATTCTTCGTCCGGTTAGCTCTGGAACTTCGATTTCGTCATCATTTTCTTTTTCAACTACCAGAGACTCAGCAGTCGTAGTGCTTGTTGGAGTTAAATTCCTATAAGAAGCAAAGGACCAGAATAAATGTTCTGAATCGTATGGAATAAAAGTACGTCAGCAAGTAAAAAAAGTAATGGAACACCACTGCATTCGCGTCTTTTATATTACAATAATCTTTAATAGTACATATACATATTATATAATAGGGAATAAACGGAATTGATAACCTCCTTCTTTTTGTAGTCGGTTAAAAAGTGTAGGTAGGTTACGTACGTACCTGCTAAACGACTGATTGGTTAAATCCACGTTCAAGGTCTGATTAGGCTCTATATTAATATTAGGTTCAAAGCTTGGCGGAGCATTTATTTCAACAGTTGTTGTAATTTCAATGCCGCCTGGACCACGTGAAGAAGATCTGGGTAATGGTAATAAAATATAATTTATTATAGGCAATATTATCATCTTGATCTGACCCTACAAAATAAAATACAAGATAAGGTAGATATTACCTACTGACACGTTCCTGATTATTATTCATATTATTCTCATTCTCGTTTAGTTCGGTAAGTACTCCTCCACGAAGACGAGGAGGCACTGATGTATACCGGGAACTGCCAATGATAAAATTTTAAACATTTAGGTAAATAAATTCTTGATAAATGCTACGTACGATGCAATATGGCTTACCTCAAAGGACGCTTATTTTCCTTTTTTTTCCCGCATTTTTTTTTGGGAACTGATGGCCATAAGCGTTTTTTACTTGATCGTCGTGGCTCTGAAAATATTTAAATCAATTATATTGAAGTCGATTTACTAGATCTGCTTGTTGATAATAAGATTATAAGGACTAACTAGTTATAGGTATAATTAGTATCGCAGCTACCAGGGTTACCAACATAGATATCACATAGTCGTTTACACGTCTCGCCATAAGAATCCAAAAATTAGAAAATGAAATTACTGAACTACTTACTACTTGAACGTTTCTTTTACAATTGTTGTGTGTAATAATAATGATTATTCTTATTATAATATTTTTTAATAATTTTACAAAAGAAGCAAAATCCCGCCCCACGCCATGAAACATAACTTGTCCAAACAAAGCCAATCGTATGGTCACTCCACCCTGGGTGTGCCGATCAAACTGTATAGTCTGTCCACTATAAGAATTGCCTTTTGACAGCTCGACGGGTGATACCAGAAGTGATGTCCAAAAGATTGTGATACCATTTCAATTATAAATTCAAAATATTATCATAAATCGAATCAGGTACGTAAATAATAATTACAACGTAAACGTACTAATAAGATATGTAATAATAAGACCACATATCTATGCATTTTATGTTAAAACTAAACTAATATTTTATTATTTATTGGTTTCTATCTTACAATTTGGTTGTCTTTATGATCAAATTATATAACATAATAGAAGAGTTTTTCTGTATTGGATATATTTTACAGAGTATTTCTATCGATAATTATAATCTATCGACCCATCATTGAATAATTCTGTGTAGACATCACTAAGTGAGCGGGGCCTGTCCATGAAGTACTATATGTAATTATTTGTATGTCATTTTAACATAGACAATACAATCCTTCATAGGCGTGAAGCTGTCAAAAAGCAAATAACTATAAGTATATAAATAATGTCAGGATTAAATTACTTAGGTAGGTATTTTCTGTGGGTATTATGTATGTAATTTAGGTACCTACGCAAAACTAATATCTTTCAGTCCATAATATTTAGTGGTAATAAATAATAAAATATACTAACCTAATACTTACTTATTCTAATACTTATTTATTTTAACCTAATACATATTTATTTATTCTGGTAGGTACCGATAAGTTATGAAATGAATAAGAACCTATATACTAATAATAAGGGACCGAAATATGAATCACAAACACATCTAATTTTGTACCTAACAGTAAAATGACTATATTATTTACGCTTATGAACGGGAAAAATGATTTGTAGGTATTTTCTTGATCCGAGTTTAAAAAAAAAAAAACAAATAGGTAGGTATATACTTACTGTGAGATACGTCCCAACGTTCGGAGTCCATGTTGGTAACTTTTATGGTATAGGTAGGTACCTATTTAAATCGTAAGCAAATATCGAAGTCCGTAAACAAAACAAAAGTCGTAATAAAGAAGGTAGGTAGGTTTCTCGATTCCAAATCACAAGCAAATCTAAATCCAAATCTGTAGCATAGGTCAAGTAGTGTCAGAAATATTACAATTCAATTGGCAAACAAATACGCACGCACAACGCAGACTAGTAATCGTCTAACACTGACGAATATTGCTATTACCGGTAGGCGGTATCCTATAATCCTGCGCGTCCACGCACACATTGACATTTATCACTCTACTTCAACAGTGCCGCACCCCTCTCCGGCCCCACGCTTGATGCGACAGCACGACGACCGATGAAAATTTGTGATTAATTTGAACGTGTGCCGTAATACCAAAAATGATGAATGAAAACTCAATGATTTTCCAATTTTTTTTGCATATTGTGTAACTTAACAATATAAGCCATGTTTCGTATTACATTGTATTAAGAATATTGCCGTTTTTAATACTGAATTGATGAGTAGAAAATATATAATTTATACTGTAAAAATGTGAGAAATACAAATCGTTTACAATTCGTTGTATTTAAGTATTTTGCAATAAAAATCAAATGGGAACCTAGATAAATACTGTCTTATACCGAATAACAGCACAATAAAGTGCAAATATGCTCAAACTGAAAATGATTTTTGTATTACGTTTGTATGGAAAAATTGTCGTCCGCCGGCCTCTTAAGAATGCATATTTAATTAACTCTGTCTATGACCTATGTTAACTAAAATACATACTTTAGTTTTTTTTTTATTATTAATAACTAGCGGTCCGCCCCGGCATCGCCCGTGGTAAATATTTACGTTTTCTCTACATAAGAACCATCCTCGTACTTCAAGGAATATAATAAAAAAAGAATTATCGAAATCGGTTCAGCCGTTCACGCGTGATGCCGTGGCCAAGGGAAACGGGTTTCATTTTTATATATAGAGATTAATTATTTATTCCTCACAGGTGAAAGCAGCAATGACGCGCACATACAACAAGCAAGCTAGCGCACTACCATACGCGCCTGGTGCGATCAAACGAGCTAAACATACGGAAGACACTGATTCGCTTGATTCGATTGATGATGAGGAGGAACAGGATAGTGATCCGGAGAATGATGCACTTATTAAGGTACTAGTAACTTCAGAAATTAAAAAAAAATACAGTTAAAAAACAAAAAAAAGAGCGTGTGCCGAGCACACGTGTCAGAAGTGAAACTTCTTTGGTGAGGTTCGAAGATACCAAAATTGTTACCTTACTCCATGATGTGGCGGTATTGCCATGACGAGACCATAAGATTTTACTCTCAACGCGCCTGAAGAAGTTTCAAAAAGAAAGACATGGGTAAAATCGAATATATAGAAAAAAGTATTTTATACAGTACCTACAGAGGAAAAAAGCCCATTTTTGACCATGAGTCGTTTACAATAACTGCATAAAAAATAATGCATGAAATTTAATGTTGGTTATCCTCCTAAATATTATATAGTTTATGTCTATTTTTTAGGTTTGTGTTAATTTACTTCGATTTTTTTTCTTATAAACTTCTGACCTAAACTTTATCTTAATTTTTTTCTCAGAAAAAGAAGACGAAAGATGTAGAGAAGCCATCAACAAGCAAAGAAAAAGGACAATCAAGTAAAGGAAAGAAAAAGAAATAATGTTCTGATTTTTAATTTTTATTTTTAATTATTATGTCTGTGATTTGTTGTATGCTCTTAAATTTGGTAATGTTAATGGACCTGAATAAATAATGATAATATTTCACTGTGTTTTATTTAAAATTACTACTTACTTAAAAATATTGTGTTGAAAATGTTTTTTATGTAAGTACATTATTGTTGATTTTTACAGATTGCATTTTAAATCAAGGCCAATACACATTAATGACAATTATGTAACTTTTATCTATATTTTATGGTAAATATATTATATATTTTTTTTATGAAAATATAATATATCGAAAGAATTATAACATGATCCCTGATCGCATATAACTATTGATAATAATGAAAAGTATAATTAATATTATCAGGGTTTAATGCATTAAAAACACCCTTTATAATAAATATTTGAAATATCCTCAGGCCTGTCTGCGATCAACAATCTATAATTCCATTGAATAATTTCGCTATATGTCTACATTTTGTAACTATGTAGGTATACTTATCACACATATTCTGTATCTAAAATTTACATATTATATAAAGGTAAATAACAAACACCATTGAATGCACAGCACTATTTTTATTGTATGTTACATAATTGCATCTAACTTTATCGTAGTTTTAAAAACGCTCAATCCCTTATAATTTTCTTTACTCGGGGGTCATCTGGTCTCATGATTGTATAAAGTTGTTTGTATCTCCGATTATCACCATCGTTTTTATTGTATCTATAAAGACCAGCGCATCCTAGACCGATACCAATGAGACCCATCACAGTGGATGCATAAATTTCGGGGATCTCATCATAGCCTTGTTTAAACAATTGCCCTAAGGTTCTTCTGGCTGCTGGCGTGGCCATATTTAGAACATAAAACTATTCAATCGGAAATAAATGAATTAACACACACAGTCTGAGCAGGTTAATTTGCTCAGTTTTATTTCGAAAATCGAAGATCGAATTCTAAATTATAATGAATATGATAAGAATTGTCACTGTCAAGTGTCAATTATCAAATTGTTATAGTTACGTTGCGTTCAATTTCTAAACATCTGCATTCCGAAATCATACTATCTCGTCGTAAAATAGTATTTTGTCATTACTTGTTAGGTAAACCGAAATTTCTCAAACATAAAATACATAATATTAACAGAACTGCGAACTTCGCAAAAAAGTAAATAGTTGGACATTGAGTGACGCCACAGGTAACGCTTGTTAAACAACGTTGGGCTTGGTCATTCAATTAATAAAATATATGTCTTCATCACAAGTCGTCATTTTCGCTAGTAATTTAATCAAATAGCAGATTCAACCAGTTGACGAACACATATCTAATCCTAGCTCAATACATAAGCATTATTTTAAAATACATGCAAAAGTGACACTGTCTCTCTCTTCTTTACGCCTCAACCACTGAACCAATTTGGATAAAATTTGGTACAAAGATAACTTGAGACGTGAGAACTGTGTACAAGGGACGCCGACATTGGTATCACCACACCTTTGTTTATTTTTTTTACTCCTTGAAAAGGATGGGCTAGTAGAAGCTCTATAGACAGAGCTCTTCAGATAATGGCGGGATAAACGCCAATAATTTGCCTTTTTTAGAGCTGTGACTTTAATCATAATATTCTAAACGGGTTCGACGCATTTGGTGCACTTCTCAACTTGTACACCATGCTCAAATGGTGAACTTAGCAACTCGTGCACTTCTCAAATGGTACACTTCGCTGTTCGCAACTGGTGCACTTCTCAATTGGTGCACTTCGCAAAATGTGCACTTTTTATGATGAGTGGAGATTTGGAAAAATTGTTTAAAAATGAAATAATCTTTTGTTTTGCGTAGGTTATTTTCTTAAAAAATATTATCAACCTTTTAAGTAGGTACCATTTGAGAAGTGCACCAGTTGCTAAGTTCACCATTTGAGCATGGTGAACAAGTTGAGAAGTGCACCAAATGCGTCAAACCTTTCTTAAACCTGCTGAACAACCACACCACACCACAACAAGTCTTAAATAAGAAAATCATGCCAGACATATTTATATTAGTGTTGCAGCTTTTGGTTTACGAATTTTACAAACTCAACCACATCAATATGCTGCCTTTACTCCGCATACGTGATACGTTTCATAAAATGGAACCTCTTGTTTCCTTTTTCGGACTAGATACAAGGTAAAACTGATAAAACTTACGTAGGTAGTAACTATTGAGTAATTTGTGACAAAAACTAACGACACGGGATATATTTTTTATTATATGCTTAATCTGTGACTTTGGCTGATATTATAATGTGAATTGTGAATCATCAAGGCATGTATTAATTACCCGGACCTTCGTCGTAATTATTCAATATTATTACGTAAACTGAAAAAAAATCTAAAAGTCGTGGAGAAAAATGGCAATATGGATTTTCACACAGAACAATAAAGAAATCATTTTATCGGGATGTGGATTTGCACAAACAAAATTGGCACCGTGCCCTGGCGAGTTGTTACCGTCACATCTATTCTAATAAAATGCACCATTTTAAACCCAATAACTGAAAATTTCATCAAAATCGAGCGAGTAGTTTGTAACATATTATACCGAAACTAAAGAATTGACCATTGTTATCATTTTTTTCTGTTGTAATTATTTTATATGTCGTTGATGAAAGCTGATGATAATCAAAGAATACAATTACCTAAATATTATTTAAAAAAAATACAAAGTACAAACGTCATTACCTACATTTAAATTTATATTTTATAATCTCACTAGTGGTCCGCCCCGGCTTCGCCCGTGGTACATATTTCGCAATAAAAGGTAGCCTATGTCCTTTCTCCATACAAAATTTCATGCAAATTGGTTCAGTAGTTTAGGCGAGATTGAGTAACAGACAGACAGGCAGAGTTACTTTCGCATTTATAATATTAGTATGGATTATTTTTAATTTTGAATAACAATTAACTATAAAATACTGCTATTTCAATTTCATTTCATAATATTATTATAATTATAATAATTAATAATTTTAATAATATGTTATCTTTATTCAAATTTTATTTTAATTACAATAATGTTTACAAGTTAATTTTATAGCCTAACTGAACCGGTTTAACCCGGGGTTTAGGCTTCAAAAATACGCGAAACGAAGTCGCGGGCAAAGCTAGTATAATTAATTTGTCTGTTTGTCAACTGCAGCTAGGTTAGGGAAATATTATATGATATTGGGAAAGAATAACGATAGCGCGAGTCTGAATTGTATAACCCCACTGTAACGACATCTATTGGCAATGTTCGAAAGTTGCGGCAACATGTGAAATGTCCTGAAAAATGAAACTGTTTGAATTTCGAAATGAAACATAGATTTCTAATATGTTATGTAGATACTTTAATGTTATTAATTAAAAAAGGTAACCTTAAAGGTTAGCTGTCAGTTGACTTAATAATATTATCAAAATTAACAAGTAATTTTTCACACAAAATATCGAAAATAGTAGGTATGAAGATTATAATGATGGATGATACTTAAAATTTTTGAGGTTACATATATATATCATAAAGAGTAATAAATTCTCATAATATCATCCACAGAACATATAAATTCTCGAATAAGTAAACAATAAACCAAAAATATTACCTACAGTCATCCTACAGTATTATTTAGTTTATTGTGAATTGATTAAATCATCTATACTAATATTATAAAGCTGAAGAGTTTGTTTGTTTGTTTGTTTGTTTGTTTGTTTGTTTGTTTGTTTGTTTGTTTGTTTGTTTGAACGCGCTAATCTCGGGAACTACTGGTCCGATTTGAAAAATTCTTTCGGTGTTAGATAGCCCATTTATCGAGGAAGGTTATAGGCTATATATCATCACGCTACGACCAACAGGGGTGGAGCCACGGGGGTGAAACCGCGCGGAGCAGCTAGTAAAATATAAAGTCAGCATTGAAAAAAGGTTTCAACCACAGGTTTCAACTTTCAGCTTTTGAGCTGTAATGCGATAAACAGGTTTATTTCTTCGTATCTCAATTAAGTACCCAACAACTGCATTCGAATAGGTACCTAAGTAATTACCTACAAAAAAAGGTTTTAATAACTTTGCAATCATATATCCAACGACAGTAAATTTTTTTGACGCAGACAACCATTGATTGAAGTTATCAAACAGCTTTCTAATATTTTACATAAAGATTTTATCATTGTTGAATTTAAAAAGCGCAACTTGATAAAATGCCAGAGCCTCCCACTATTGGACATCAAGTGAACTTCGGCAAATCTTTGGTAGGCCTCATCAAGCAAGGCTTTTGGGAAATTCCGGCGGTTATGTGTTCCACAATAATGGGTTTTATAGGAATTGGCATGGGTTTATATGGCCTCCACAAGTATAACAAGGACAATGGAGAAAGTCGGGAATATAAGAATATTTATACGATCATGAGGCCAGAGGATCATAGAGTTGGTCGCTTGAGAAACCCAGTGTATACTCAGTACTAAATTGTTTCTAGGTTTAGACATGGTTTAGACTTTAGTTATTAAATATCTGTGTATTATTGCGCTATTGTGTACTTCCATTCATTGCTTTCTTTTTGCGTGTAAAATGCACCATTCATTGGTATTAATAAATTTAATAAAATAACGTTTTTAAAAACTAACTTTTGATTGTTGTAATAATTTAACGAGTAACCAATACATTAAAATAAAGCTTGTAATTAACAAACCTGACATGATTTTAATAAAAATGTGTAGGATTTTATCTTTGTAGCGCGAGCGTCAATAAATTTCAGTCTGAATAATTGAACTTGTGTGTAGATCGAACTCTAAAATCTCAGTCTGAACCTGATGAGGCTGTCTGAAGTTTGAACTATATATTATAATGACACAACAGGTAGTCGAGAAGAGTAATCATAAATGAAAAAAATATGATGAATCGCCAAATTTGTTGCTAAGCCTAAAACTCGAGAACGGCTAAACCGATTTCGGTAATTCTTTTTTTATAATACTCCTTGAAGTACGAGGATGGTTCTTATGGAGAGAAAACGTAAACATATATATTGTACATATATGCCTGTACCACGGGCGAAGTCGGGGCGGACCTCTAGCGTGTAATAATACCTAATATTTTATTGTATGGAAAGGAGAGTAAATTCCTTGCTTCTAAATTGATAGAAATGACAAAGACTAATTATTATTATATCAGGTGTGTGATTAAGATATGTAGATTGTAGGTAGCTGAGATAAGTAAAATAAAAATGTACAAAATAAATACACAAAATAATTTTATGCAACCATGTATCGAAGCTCGACATGGGGATGATCACCTCCGCTAGGAGTAATTGTATTCTATGATGATCACAGTCGAGTGTCGACTGTCACGTCTTGACATAGATGTAATTGACAGTGACGCAAATGACATTGTTTTTGTGAAAGGTCATATTGGTGAAATCTACTGATAAAAGTATTTTTTGTGATAAAAATATATTAAATAAGAGCATTTCAGTATCGATTGATTAAATCACTCTGTGTCGGTGTGTTGGCTAACTTGGTTGTGTTTTAAATAATAAAATAATAACAATGAGTTCACGTTTCGCGGTTGTCGAGCAGGGGCCACCGATTGAGGTGTTTCTGCTAAATAAATTATGTGCCGACGACACAAATAAAAATAAAGTGAATCTGGGAGTTGGCGGTAAGTGTAACAATTAGTTAAGTATATTTTTTGCGCGCAATGTTTGGAACAATGCTACATAACAAATGTTATTATGTAATAATAATTGTTGTTATATCAGGATACCGGCATTGCAACCTATCGGAAAGCGAAAGGGGATGCAATTAAAAAAAATACGAAACGTAAAAATTGTATATTGTTTGCCGGTGATCAATCTTGATGATGTGCCAAAATATTGTAAACAAAAGTATATTTTTGACTATTGCTAAGGTTCAAGATCGAGTTGGCTGACTTGTGTTAAAAATAAACTTATTTTGATTGTACTATAAATATTGGATAGCTCAATGTATTTGAAAGGATATTCTATTTTATATCACCAATTTTTTTTTAATTATACATTATTGATCTCTTTTTTCATTATTTAACCTGTTATTGAATTTTTCACAACTTTACAGCATACAGAGATGAAAATGGAAAACCCTGGGTATTGCCAGTTGTGCGTAAAATGGAAAAACAGATGGCGGCTGATGAAACTCTGCTCCATGAATACCTGCCTGTACTTGGTAAGAATTTGTTAATTACAAGTTTCTGTTAATCCATCAGTCCCCGGAATCACAGACACAATAGATAATCTATTGTGTCGCGCCCCGATCGGGGCGCTCGGTGGTCAATGGGTTAAGTAGATTGACTGTAAAACTATTGAATTAATATTCTTAATTGTGATTGAAGCATGGAAAAGTTGTGCTGATTTTTTAAATTTTGGAAGTTATAAATTCTTTCCCTTTAAACTTATATTAATGGAAAAAAAATAGTTTTCAAAAGTATTAATACAAAAATAATTCAGTATTAGTGTAATAGAATGGAAATGGCACACACTTTCTTAACAAACATTAGTAGGCATATCTTATCAGAAAATACAATAAGTTTTATATTGCACTGATTAACCTATAAATGTGTTAATCTATGTTTAAGATTAAAAATTATTTATATAATATCTTTTTCCTTACCCCTTAAAATGACCAGTTTACTATCAATCTCCAAATAGATATGTTATCTGTTCACAATGACATAACACCATAATAATTTTTTAAATATGTAATATTTTTCCTACAGTTGATAAGCAAAGGTTTTTTTTATATATAAGACAACTTGTTATCATTGTTTTTTTTCTTAGTTTATTGAAACGCAAATTGCAAAGAATTAAAATGATGAATATTTATGACAAATATTTATTTTGGATGGTATGAATTCAGAATTAAAATTTAAGATCTGATTGTGTCCATTTAGTCATAGAAGAATTTTTTTAATAATTTAGATTGTATTATTAAAAACAACTTAATAAGCACATAAAATGTTTGTGTTCTTAGAATATTCATTATTATAAGATCAGGATAAAATAATTTAAAATCTTCAATGTAAAGTGGGGAATCTATAAATTTTGAAGTGAAACTTCTTTAGGCGCCTTTGCGGCGATTTTGGTATCTTATCTTGCCAAAGAAGTTTTACTTCTGACACGTGTGCTCGACACACACACTCTTTTTGTTAAAATACCCTTGTAGTATCTTATGCAATGTCTGTTTAGTAAATATAAGACAACCTTGAAAAATACTTCACATACATGTGAATGGATGTTATTAAAAATATGTTAATAATGATGAAACTTATTTACTGTATTTGAGTATTGTCTCTTTGCTATTATATGATTAACATAATATTATTGTTATCTACAGGGTGTAATCGTTAAGTGTACACAGGCGATTTTTCCGTAACTATTGCAGATATCAAAATATCAGTTTAAAGTTTTTTTAATATCTGTAATAGTTACGGAATAATCGTCTGCACTCTGCGCACACTTAACAATTACACCCGGTAAGTTGTAGGTCTGTATGTATGTATTATGTAAATCAGTGTTCCCTTTTATTCTAAAAATTTTGGCCATAGGACAAATAGCTGCAAATTTGTGAGAAAATTAATGAGTTATTTTTTTAGTACAAATAAATTATAATAAATACCAGCATTGTGAAGTATTGTACCAAAACCTTTTCTATATTACCTACTGATTTGTTATACCAAAAGTTTATATTATCTAATAATTTTAATTGCAGGCCTTGAACAATTCAGCAACTTGTCAGTTTCTATGCTGTTAGGTGAAGACAGTCCGGCTTTGGCTGAAGGAAGAGTAAGTTAATAATAATTAACTAACCTTTTGCACTAGAAAGTTCTTTTGAAGAAAACTTCACAAATTATTGCATACTGAAACCTCAAAAACCCCCATCAAAATCCATTGTGTAGTTTTAAAGATTGAAACATTCATAGGAACGAATAAACAGTGACAGCGACTGTGTTTTATACTATGTAGTGAAAATATTTGTTATTTTATTCATCTATATTTGTTTGTACATTATAAGTTATGTTATCTCAATTCTAAATATTTACTGAGATAGATTAAAACACGATGTATTTTATTTATACAATTTCTCTTATTATCTTATCTTACGATAAATAAGCCTGTTAGTTTGTTTCGGTACAGATTAATTACTCAAGAACTACCTTCTAAAAATATACAGTTTTATTTCATCAGTGGTCACATACATTAGGTTAAAATACTATTATTGAGTAATATTATGAGTAACTAAGAAGAGTGGATAATGTGTCAATAATATGTTTATTACAGGCTTTTGGTGTCCAAACATTGTCAGGAACGGGAAGTTTAAGAGTTGGTGCGGAATTTTTGAACAAGCACCTTAAATACACAACATTCTACTACTCGAGTCCAACATGGGGTGAGCACAATAAATTAAATTAATATGTAAAATATAAATGATGTACTGATATATTTGTCAGTAATATAATAATCCATAGAGAGTTTAAAAGTATTAATATATGCCTAAATAAAGTTCTAAATAAAGATATAATTTATGTTCAGGTTACGCTTTAATTACAGAACACATAAATGATAATAAATGCCTTAATTAAATTGTGAAATAGAAAAAGTTATGGCTTTTGTTATCAGCTTTCGATTGACTCATTTTGTGTTGAGATATTACCCACTGATATGTACAAAAATTACGTTAATTTAAGATGTCTGGTGGAAACAATAATTTTGTAGATGAAATCGTGATTTGGAATATTTTAATGAATTAATATATAAATAATTTTAATACTATTATTATAAAAAGTGTTATTTAAATCACATAATACATATTATATAATCTTAATTAGACTATAAGTGAAAATAGACATTGTTATAAAATTAAATAAAAGACAGTTGTTTAGTTAAATGAATAATTTTGGAAACTGCACAATTATTAATTGTTCCTTTATCGAAAATAAATGACCCACATTACAAGGTGAAAGCGATTTTAAAATATGTATCAATTATGTAATACAATTATTCCACCCGCACCTTCGCCCGCTTTTGCTTATTGCCAAATTAATTTGCTTTAAACCTATATATAAATATATGGTTAAAACTTCCTCGAGTACCCCTATCTATTAACTTCTTTAGGCGCGTTGAGAGTAAAATTTCAAGGTCGCGTCATGGCAATACCGTCATGTCATGGAGTAAGGCGACGATTTTGGTCACTTTGAATCTTGGCAAAGAAGTTTCACTTCTGCCTTGTAAGCTCTATTTTTTAACTGTCCCTTTAAAGTGGGTCAAAATCGATTCTAAAGGAGTTGGTTACATACAAAAATGTCAGCTACATACAAACAGACAGCTGAAGCTAATAAGTGTGTAAAAAATTATTTTTTTAGAAAACCATCACTTGGTATTCGTGAACTCTGGCTTCACGTCACCACGCACCTACCGCTATTGGAACCCCAAAACTCTGGCGATCGACTTCGATGGAATGATCGAGGATCTACAGAAGGCGCCCGAGAACTCTGTGGTCATACTGCACGCGTGCGCACACAACCCGACCGGCATTGATCCCACGCAAGAGCAGTGGATCAAGATCGCTGATGTTATGCAGGTTTGTAAGCATAAGGCTATTGCCAATATTTTAATGATATTTTAATGTTTGGAAAATGATTGTTAAAAAAATAATGTTTAATACTTTCTATTTGAGCAATGTTTTTCTTGATAACGGGGTGCTTTTATAACCAACTAGCGGTCCGCCCCGGCTTCGCCCGTGGTACATATTTACGTTTTCTCTACATAAAAACCATCCTCGTACTTCAAGTAATATAATAAAAAAAGAATTATCGAAATCAGTTCAGCCGTTCTCGAGTTATGCGCTTACCAACACATTTTGCGATTCATTTTTATATATAAGATTTATAAATTGTCGGAAAGTGGAGATTTTGTCATTTGTTTGTACACATTTTTTTAAAAAGATATCACAAAATAAAACAGCAATTCACATACATAATTTGCGTTTTAATTACGATGTTCAAATTTCATACTATGAATAGAGTTTTGAAAGTGTTTTCAATTGGATTTTTTGAGTCCAATTTGGATTTAATATTGATATTTTTCCCAGGAACGCAAATTGTTCCCGTTCTTCGACAGTGCATACCAGGGCTTCGCATCTGGTGACCTCGAGCGAGACGCGTGGGCGGTGCGCTACTTCGTGAAGCGCGGCTTCGAGCTCGTGTGCTCGCAGTCGTACGCGAAAAACTTTGGGCTCTATAGTGAGTGCGATAGGGGATAGTTTTGTGCGAATTGCACATAATTCGGTAGGAAAAAAATATTTTTAATTCCACGGAATTAATGAATTTTTTTCCTACCAGTATTTTTTATGACAAGTAAATGTTACTGTATTTTTTACTAAACGTAAAAACAACCTTACCTTAATTGATGTATTTCTTTTTAAATGGGATGCGGGTTCAGTAGATTTCCTATTCATAGTACTATTGAACTCTGTAACAAATAATTATTGCTAATTATTTTTGCTTCCAGACGAGCGTGTCGGCAACCTAGCCTTCGTAGTATCGGACGCCAAACTGATCCCCGCGATGAAGTCGCAGCTCACGTGGGTGGTGCGCGGCTCGTACTCCAACCCGCCGGCACACGGGGCGAGGGTTGTGGCCAACGTGCTCGCTGATGCCAAGCTGTTTGACGAGTGGTGAGTGGAGGGCTTTATTTGGCAAGTGACAGCTGACAGGTGCGGGAGAGAGTGGGGGGCTTTAGGTCTTGACAGAGGGGCGAGTGGTGAGCTTTAGGTTTTGACAGGTGGGCGAGTGGTGAGCTTTAGGTT
>CAJQZN010040641.1:45695-76473 GCA_907164685.1 Colias eurytheme
TAGACACGAGCTGCGACACGTTCGACGCGCTCAGCGAGCACCGGCGCGGCTGTGCGGGCGAGGGGAGACTGGGCAGAGTTGTATCCATAGACTGATATTAAATTACTGTTAATAATAAACGCCACGGTGACTGACTGATCTATCAACGCACAGTCCAAACTACTAGAATGATCGGGCTTTAATTTGGCATGCAAATAGCCACTATTATCATATTATGTAGGCACACGCTAAGAAAGGGATTTGATAAATCCTTATGGGAAAAAAAGGTTGGATGGATAAAAATTAGTACCATGAAAATCTATTTTAACCACGCGGCCGACTGTGCGGGCTAGCTAGTAATTAATATTTATGTTTTTAATATAACATTTTTATATTTTATAATTTCAGGCCTAACAAACCAACAATAGAGCTCAAATGTCCACACTGCCCAGAAACATTTACGGACGCATATTACATGGACATACACTTAGAAATACACCATCCGTCGAACAATGTGTGCACGCCGCAAAGTTCTGATGAAGAGAATATGGAGATTGAGGCCCTCGAAAGCTTATTGGAGGAGATTTAGTATTTAAAATGCAGGCTTGTGATTGGTCCATTTAAATTTAAAATGAATCTGGCGAATTTTCTGCCTCGTGATTGGACTATACGTGCTGTCATTTGTGACGTAAGAGTGTTAATTGGCTACAGTTGATGCATGAAATTGTTTCTGGTTTTAAAAATATTCGCGGTTTTTTTTTCGTTTGATGTTGCCTGTTATCAAAGATAATAAAAACATCTTATTAAATTGTACACCAAATAATTAAAACCATGATGTCGAGTAGTTTTTAATAATGTGAATATACAGGTGTAAATTCCTTAAAAAATCTCACTTCATTTAAATTTCCACCTGTTTCATACAGTTGAAAATGCACACTTCATAATTTTCATTACTATTAATAATGATCTGATTTATTATTACAATTGGGAATTTTAATTTTACTAAGGTATGTCAGCGCCATCTTGGTTTTAGTTATTTTGCTGTATATTGCAAGTTTTACAAATTAAAATGTGAATAAATATAAATAGTTTGGAAAATCCAAAAGTGCACGCCTCATAATTTTTTTTTAATAATTATTTATTAATTATTATTTTTGTTTATTTAATAACAATTAAACCACATCGAATCAGACCCTGAAAAATGAAAGGGTTCTATTCCTGAGCATACTCAAGCGTAAGAGAAAAAAAAAGACTCGATTAGTAAAGTATTTCGGTCGCTATCGTGTTAACAAGAAAAAGGATCCGCACATACAGACACACGGACGTCCAAGACAGAACTTTTTTAAACTGTTTTTTAACTAGTTTAAATAACAAAAATGACATCAAAAATATCATGAACGTTAAAAATAGTGTTTTTTCTTAAATATGTGTGTGTATTTATTATCTTACAAGTGCAATGTATGATACATAAAGACATTTTAAGTTTGAAAAATCAGATGTTTTGCGCGAAGCGACAGTAGTACCCACCTCAACGCTTCGCTTATGAGGCGTGCAATATTTTGTTTTATCGTCAAATTGGATTTTAAAATTTGAATTTTCACTTTATCTAGGAGTGATATTTTTGCAAAAATCGTAATACGTAAATCTGTATATTTTTTAATGTGTTCAAAATCCAGGCAATAAAAACAAGTGTGATTGGTGCGTTTGAATGGTTTTAAAATGTGATCCGAGTAAATAAAATTGTAATTTTAATATGTATAGGTTATTTCGCGAACTGTATGAATTCATTGTATATTGTCATTAGTGTAAATACCCATTGTATTAAATATACATGATTTTAATAGATTTTTGTTGTTTTCTTACAATCCTTTTATCATTTTCACCAAGTTGGCACCGATTTTTGAAGTGAAAACTTCTTTAGCGGCGTTGGGTATAAATCTTAAACTCGCGTCAGGACACGTGGCCTGATCGAAAAAGCGTAAGACGGATTTTTTTTTTGCCCATGCGTAAGACGGATACCATTCCAAAATATCAAACATGCTCAACGTTAATAATCAAGTTTTCACTTCTGCCGGCACGCTCGGAGTGCAACCCGTCTTTTTTTTTATTAACTTGGTCGAATATTGGACCATATATCATTTATATGAACTATAAACAAATTGATTTTAAATGCATGATTGACACAAGTAGGTACCTATTTATATCTTACTTTTTACTTAAGAGTGCTTTTCCACAATAATGTGTGAGGATGTGTAGCGTAGAATGTGTTTGTATATAACCAATAGTATCGCTTCAAATGCGAGTTGTAAATAACCAATGATATGCACCCTAATTCTCTGAAGCAAGAATCAGGGATGGATAAAAGGCGGTATAAAATTAAAACTACAAATTTTTCCAAACAATATATTTGCAATTGGACACATTGATATTAAATTGTTAATAATGGCAAAATGTGCTTACGTCATACATATAATAATAATCAAAACTAAATTCATTCGTGTTTGGAAAATAAACTGACACTACATTCACTCACAGCCACATTTACGGAAAAATAAAGTCCAATACAATAATACGATACAATACTAAAACCCTTGCAACAATAAATAGCACCGGTGAATAAAACCGATATTTATATACAATATCAAATATAAATCTATACAGAGAAAAATAATTTTTAAATTTGTGAGGTAACAGTTACAATAATACTGAATTAATTACGATTTATTTCGTTTAAAATGCGCAAAATATACAGGAATAAGTTGAGGATATCCATGTATAAGTTGATTGTGGCCAGAATGTATTCTTCTGGCGACAAAGTGGTCATTAACTGTTGCGTGTCGAAAATTAGGAACAGGCCGAAGAAAATGGCGCCTGTGAATGATAGAGCGACTTCGAATGCGGAGCTTTGTAGGAAAATCTGAATCAGCCCACCGATTATAAGCACGCTGAGTCCGGCTACGAGTCTGAAAATACGATATATAAAATTTAATAATGCATTTAAAATTTAATTTATAGGTATACGAAATATTGCATAATATGATTAAAATGTAGTCAACAATTTTACAAACGTTTCATTTAACATAAATTGAAATAATTATATGTACTACATTTTGTATAGTTTTTGTATTGGTCAAAAGGTAAATTATTAATGATCAAAGAACACATAAGCTGTTCTAGATGGATGCTTTTTTTTAATTGCTTCTAAGATATCAATTAACATTTAGATTATTCTAGCAACTTTATTCTTCTTTATTTTTCAAAAAAAAATGTCTGGTGTGTAAATAAGAAATAACTTACCCATAACCAACGAAGGAAAAGTCTCGCTTAGTGTTGAAAGTGAAGAGCGTCAGAGCGAACACCACAGTGAAGGTAAGTGCCAGAGCCTGCAGCACTATGAACGTGTCGAAGTACGATACCACTACGCCGATCGTGTAGGCTTGTATCACTGTCTGGAAGTGAAATATTCATTTAAAAATCTATATACTTGCTATACAATTATCTTTAAAAGGAAAGTAAAGCTAGCAAAAGATGGTATCCTAAAACTCACAAGTCATGACCAACATTACTGTTTAAACTTGCTTACTAATAGTAGGGTTAAAAAAAGGTTTATTTAAAAACATTTGTTTATAAATATACTTACAAATCCAGCCAATAGAAAGAGGTTGGCTGGGTAGTCCCGCCGTTTCGCGATCAGTGCGAACAGTGTGACCATGCTCAGAATGAAGGCGATGAACACCATCCACTCACTGAAAACAATGGTATTATGAGAATACTAGTTGTGCTCTGCGGTTTTACCCGCAGTGCACCGCTCCTGTTTGTCTTAGCGTGATGAATGATGATATATAGCCTTTAGCCTTACGCGATAAATGGGCTATCATAAAGAATTTTTCAAATTGGACCTGAGATTAGCGTGTTTAAACAAACAAACTCTTCAGCTTTATAATATTAGTATAGATAGATTGTTATTTTTTTATATTTAACTTAAATTTTTATTCAAGTGATGGCTTTTTTGTAAATTCAAATTTGAAAGTTGATAAACACATACAGTGGTGTTTACAGTTATAGATTATGGATAGTATGTTATCATCAATTATGATAGATATCCATTCATTTTTCCTAGAAGAATTTGATGAATCAACTTATTTCAAAACAAAATAACATTTTAAAATAATTGATTCTTTTGGGTAAAATCAATATGACTACTCTCTCCTAGTTTACTTATTCATTATGTTATAAAAGGGCATCATACAAATGCAACCATAACCCACTTGGAATGTATGAAGACTTGTACGGGTTTGACAAGCAGGAACACGGCGGCTATCGCGACCGTCACAAGCAGTTGTATCGTGAGCAGGCTGTACACTTTGCGCACGAAGCCGAGACGGATCTCCTTGTCAGCGTTCACCACGTTGTTGCGGTATGCGAAGTCATCCTGGAAGATATAATATAATCTCTCTAAATATATATTGGTGGGTTCAGATGCTTGCGTTCAAAGTAACATTCAATGAGCACAAGCACGGGCACAAGCGTGTAAACATGTTGTTTGTGCATGCACTCGTTTTTATTAATTGCTTGTACCGTAAGCGCACGGGCTGCCGCTCGGGCTACTTGCCAGGCTGCTTGCCACACGTCTGAACGTACCATAAAATTCTTGTGTCACAATGTTCGTTACATACACCTTCAAAATGGTTAGACTGATTTTCATTAAATGTGTGCCTATTGGGTAGATCTGAAAATCGGCCATCATTTATTTTTTATACCCCAATGTAATAAGAGTTAGCCAGAACAATGTTTGCCGGGGCAGCCAGTATATCTCAAAAATATATTTCCAAGTTTTTGTAATTTTTTTATTGAATAAAGACACAGCAAAAAAAAACCTCATCACATTGCCCAGTTATTTTGCAATGTGACACTTAATGGTTGTGCTAATTTCAGTAAAGAATGTTTGATTTGAATATTGATATTCCAATTAATAAATAATTATATAACACATTTCATAACAATTTCTGATCAAATTTATTGAGCAACAGTTCTAAACAGAAAGTTATGTGAAAACAGCTGCTATAAAATAACTTGCTGTCCCGGCAAATATTGTTCTGCTTTACTCATATCATATAGGGGGAAGGAAAATAGTAGTTATCCGATTTTCAAACATGACACAGATGTGAGACAAAATTTCATTAGAATTGGTCAAGCCGTTTTGGAGGATTTTAACTTCAAACACCGCAACAAGAAAATTTTATATATTACATAAATGTTTCATGAAATTATATATTTTTTGCATTGTTTTTCAATTTAATTGAAATTATTGGAACTGATTATTTATGTGGATAACATTTCCCAGAATAATAGAGTATTTTATCTGTTATCATCTTTTGTCAGTATTGATATGAGGTAGAATAATTTGGTGATTTTATTAATAACTAGCTGCGTTCTGCGATTTCACCCGCGTGGCGTCGCTCCTGTTGGTCTTAGCGTGATGATATTATAGCCTTCCTTCCTCATATTATAGCCTTCTTTCCTTCCTCGATAATTGGGCTATCTAACATCAAATGAATTTTTCAAATTGGACCAGTAGTTCCTGAGATTAGCGCGTTCAAACAAACAAACAAACTCTTCAACTTTATAATATTAAGTAAAGATTGTTTTAGTTTTGTGCAACAAAACTTACAATTCCTTATAAGTTTGGTTTCTATAGATACATTTTTATGTTGTTTTCTTCATTTTAAGTTGGAGTTTATGATTGAATTAAAAATGTTTTCTAACATATTATGTAGCTATAATGTCATAAAATTTGTGTATATTTTGCAAATCTTACTTTTTACAACAATTTGTAACCTACTTACCTACGCCAGCTTATTAGGTAGTAGGTACTAGCAAATATATATAATCTGTAATATATACATTTAATTGAATCATATTGCAAATTACATTTTTTTTATTTGTGATCAAAGACAGCACACACACTGTAAAATAATATTCATAGATGTTGACTTTTAAGATTATGGATGTTTATCTTATCAGAGCACAGTTAGAGATATAAGTAAGACAATTTGGCAAATTTTAGAGTATTTTGATGTAATTAACATATTAGTGTGACGTCACATCGATTCTATATTTTTATGGTTGATTTATTTCGAAATGAAAGTTGTAAATACATTAGGGTTTTCCCCGAGGTCTTTATGAAATACGTCGTGACAATTCTTTAAGTTTATACTTTTATTTTTCATGTAGGTCAATGTAATTGCATGTTTACCTATAGGAAAAACAATACAAATAATACGACGTGAAGTAAATAGTTAAACTGTGAAGGCCATCTGGTGTAAACGAGATCGAAGAAATTGTATACAAAAGTAGTGTATTACCTCGATGTTTCCTTTCTCCCCAAGCTCGCAATCTTCTTGAGCGTACATTAACGGTATACTAGCCATTTTAAATACACTGAATCAGTAGTTTACACAAAATAATATTTATTTCACCACTATTTTCAGTTTTCACACAAAATGATTTGTTTGACCTGGCGACGACGACAGTTGACATTTGACAAGTGACATTGACAATTACAATGTTACAATGCAACCGAGCAATGCAATAGCGGCCTTCACACGTACCTCAGAGCAACAAACCTACGTACAGTTCAAACCGCGCGAAACACCCCGCGCCATACCATCCTGCCGTCCGATCCGTGCGTGTAGATGCGATGAGCGCTGGAGCGCGTGGTGGCGTGAAAGTTTG
Source organism: Colias eurytheme (assembly GCA_907164685.1). Classification (NCBI taxonomy): domain Eukaryota; kingdom Metazoa; phylum Arthropoda; class Insecta; order Lepidoptera; family Pieridae; genus Colias; species Colias eurytheme. The sequence goes on from CAJQZN010040641.1 coordinate 52,410, forward strand.
ATGCGTCGCGTCGATGCGTACGCACATCTTTATAGTTTTCCGCGGGTGCCACGTGTGGATGCAAATATTAGAGAATGGCGGTTTGGAGCGTGGAAGCAGTGACGGGTTTTATAAGGATATATCGGGAACATCCATGCTTATGGCAAATCTATACATATTATAATAAATCTGTAGAAGGGTCAATTTTGTACATTGAAAATATTGAAAAAATAAATAGCAGGGGGTGTTACTGGATCGATACCAAACCCAAATATGTGATTAAAAAAATTTTTGTCTGTCTGTCTGTCTGTCTGTCTGCATGTGACATCATGTGAGATGTGAAGGCATCACGTGAAAACTAACGGTTCGATTTCAATGAAACTTGGTATAATTATACCTTATTAACCATTATATTTATATAATAACCCATACACGTCTCCTTTTTAAATTATTAAAACCCACTACGAAACCAGCTAACGCTATCACCAAACGTGCATCCATTTCTACTCTACTAGTTCAAAACTGAAAGAAAACTTTTAAAATGTAAGACATTCCACGCACCAGTCCAAACTGCGATCCAAACTCTCGAAAAGCATTTATACGTACAGTTTTATCTGCAGGAAAGCGTAATAGATAGCTGTTTGAACCGTGGTTCAAACTGAAGTTACATTTATAGCGTAAAATAGAAGCACGCGGTTGAATCTACACAGTCTTATCCGCAGATTGGCGCGCAGTCCCAGGAACAGCATTCCAAACTGAACGTGTGAAGGCCGCTAATGGTTGGCACCTGTGGTTGGCACCAACCAAATCGGAGCGTCTGTAGATGCTTTTACAATCAATAAAAACTAGTGCGGACAGACAAATCTTTAGGCTTGACAAGTATGAAGAATTCAGGCATGCCATCTCTAATTTTTATTTGGTTTCGTTTATGACTGGTTCAAGCTGGTTTAAACCTTGTTTCAACCTTTCATATCGCTTGGATAATCGCTATACTACTTTTGTTGGTAATTAAATTTGAACGTAATGAAAAATAATTATTTAGAGATCTGTACATTAAATCTAATAAAAACCGGCCAAGTGCGAGTCGGGCTCGCGCACAAAGGGTTCCGTAGCAGCAAATATAATAAATTACAGTTAAATCAACCTATCTCAAAAACTATAAGAGATACTTTGATCAAACCAAAAATCGTTGAAAGAGTTAATTAGCATGCATCACCTCTATTTTTTTTAGAATTTTATACCCCGTAGTTATAAAAATAGAGGGGGGGGGACATACTTTTTACGACTTTGAGAGCTGATATCTCAAAAACCGTTCACTTTAAGAAAAATGTTTTTTAGAAAACTTTATATCATTTTAAAAGACCTTTCCATTGATACCCCACACGGGTATGTACATCGAAAAAAAAAATTTCATCCCTCAGTTACATGTATGGGGGGCCCCACCCCCAATTCTTTTTTTTACTATTTAGTGTCATATTTTTGTAGCGGTTCATACAACACATATTCCCATCAAATTTCATCACTGTAGTACTTATAGTTTCCGAGTAAATCGGCTGTGACAGACGGACAGACGGACAGACGGACAGACGGACATGACGAAACTATAAGGGTTCCGTTTTTGCCATTTTGGCTACGGAACCCTAAAAAGGCAAAATAAATATGAAATATCTGATATTATGCTGTTGGGCAGCCCTATCATAATGATTTCCTTTTAAAGATGAGCGCCAGTTTATGACCTATTTTATTATTATCTTAATGTAGACTACAGCCGTAAATGTTCAGCAGTTTTATACGATGCATTTACTTTCATCCATTAAAACGATGCGCTTGCGGGAATATTAGGGTTGTGTAATTAATATGATTTTGAATTCATTTAAAATACTTATTTAAATTTTGAAAAATGCTACAGTTTTAATATTCTACTAGTTCATGGTTTTTACCATCTATTACGCTATATTGTTATATTAACTCTATATAATTTGTGAAAATGTTAAGTACATTTTTTGACGTGACAACGTCTTATAATTCGATAGCCGGCTGCACGCACGAAAAAACATGACTCATGCGGCGTTACCTCGCTCTGAGGCGTTCCATGTAGGCTTGAAGTGCAAGCGAGAGCGCGGAACGAGCGACAAAGAAGCACAATAGGCCGTTGTCACGTTCAACTATCGTCAGTAAACCGACTTTACAGACGACCAATTTTTTTTAAACCATTTTAGTATTTCAAATCTTAGATTATAGACTATTATCTGAAATATGTCTTCTTAAACTTGTTAGTTTCCTTCATAAGAAAGTACTAATTATTATTTAAGTCATCGTTTATTATATGCTTGGATAGAAATTACTTAATTAGTACCTATTTTAAACAAGTGAATCAATAATATTATGGCTTTTTGCAACTGGGATAATTAACTCTGGTAAAACTCGTTTGAAGTAGTAGAGCATACGTAATAAAATAGTAATTACTAACCGACCTCACCCGTATAGTTTTAAATGCCTGTAAAATAATGTTCGTTTATCAATAGATAATTTATTTAAACATGGTTAATGGTTATGTTAACGAAGAATTATGTTTATCTATTTATTAACATCGTTTATTAAATGTTTTCTACTAATTCGCACAGTACTAATTTTAGCGAGGTACCAAAGAAAAGTTCCTTAGTCATGAATATTACGGTAAAAGTTCCCTAATCATAATAACAGGCTTTTTCGGTCATTTTAGTATCATCATCATCATCAGCCCATATACGTTCCCACTGCTGGGACCCGGGCGTCCTATGAGGGTACAGGCCATAATCCACCACGCTGGCCGCACCACGTTGGTACCGCGCAAATAAATTGAAAAACAATTTATTTCCTGCACGCTCGCCTGGTCTCGAACCCCGGACTTTTCGACTTGAAGTCCGAGGTGCTCACCACTGAGCCACCACTGCTGTATTTTGGTATAGGTACCTACTACCAAGTCACATTATCGAGTAACACACACACACACCTCCGTCCAAACCTGTAATTTAAATAATTAAGAGTGTTTAGCGGTTGTACTGTGGTTGTATAAATAAAAAGTGCGGGGGAGTGAAGCTGTGAACATGAGTATTTATATAAAATTACAAATAAAATATAATATTTCCCATTTACGAAGCTCAGTGACCTAGAAATACAATTTTATTGTAGCTCTCAAGGCCGAGTAAGATTGTAGAGTATTATTGTTTTGCAGCAATACAATGGAAAGAAATATATTTTCTTAGCGGATTTTATTTTTCTTTTTATTAGAGTATGAATAAAAGAAATTAAAACTATTTTTAGAACGTGATTGGTGATTGTTTTGTGTTTTTGAACCATTGTCCGTGAGTTTTGTTCAAAATCCAGGCCAGAATTGTTTAATTGGGCTGACGTGATGTTTTATACAAATTTTCGCGTTGACGCTGAAAATATTGTGTTTGAAATGAAGTATACAAAAGGAATATCAAGATTTTAACCCTTATTAAAACGCTGGGAGCTATACTTCCCACGTCTCAGATTGAAGTAAATCGTGTTTTATTTTTATATGCTTAAACCTAATGAATGAATGAATGAATGAATGAATGAATACGTTTATTGCCACAACAAGCTTGATACATACATTTAAATCTACTTAACCTAAAGAACACAATAAAATAATAATAAAAAAACAATGAGAAAAGAAGAAAAAAAAAATAGTTTGTGACAAAAGGTCCAGACTCAGCTATGCTGATTGACTCGAAAGAGTGCAACAGCGCTGATTTTCAGTCTGGCCTTCAGGATTGAGGTTCGCCGCCAAAAAATCTGCCTACGTATTTCTTACAAAACTGCTTTGGAACCGGAGTACAATAACACCCAAAACAACACAAAACAAACAAAAAAGAAACAACACTAATATCTAAGGTCACGTATGCATATTCAACGCTAAAACTTAAAAGGAGGTTTAGTATCCTATCTATTAACATTAACTTGATTTTGAAATAAAAAGATCTTCAATTTTTTTTTAAAAGTAATATATGCCATATCTAACCTTAACGGAGGAGGGAGATCATTCCAAATCTTAGTGGCTGAATACTTAAACCCCCCTCTAAAACCTTTTGTCTTGTGTTTAGGAATACTCAATTTATTATCAGCTTTACTGCGTGTATTTAGTGCATGGGAATCCTTTGCCCACGATAGTTTTTCATACAAGTACACAGGTTTACCAGTTTTAATAACCTTGAATACAAGGCCCGCTAGGTGAAGCTCTCGTCTTCCCTTCATTTTTAAAATGCATTTTTTATTGAGGTACGGTGTTATATGCTCGCGTTTCGGTATGCCAAAGCAGAAGCGGGCACAAGCGTTCTGAACGCGCTGAATGGCTCGCTCGGTTTTACCGTAGAGCCGCGGCCCGTACACCGTATCGCAATAGTTGAAGGCAGACAGTACCAGTGCCTCAGTGAGCGTTACCCTGATGTTCTCGGTTAGGTGCTCACGAAATTGATAAAAAGCTTTAAGTTTATAAAAGGCGTTCCTTACCAGTAGGTTTATGTGTTCCTCATATCGAAGTTCCTCATCCAACAAAACACCTAGATTTCGAGCTGAATCCACCCGCGCTATTTGTATGTTGCCTAGTCCAATTTTTAAATTCTGTTTTTTTATTTTTTGGCATTGGGTTTTAGTGCCCAGTATCATGAATTTCGTTTTACTTAGATTAAGCAATAGTGCATTTCTTTTAGCCCATAAATTAACTATTTCCAGATCGTTATTCACTTGCAGTTCTAAACATTTCGGATCTATTGTATTAATTGGATAATAATTTTGCGTATCATCGGCGTATAAATGAACCTTACCGTGTTTTACTTTTTTAACTAGATCTGCCGTGTATATTGAAAATAGAAGAGGACTTAAAATAGAACCTTGAGGACATCCACGGGACAGTGTTCTATCTGTTGATCTCTCAGTGCAGTTACCATTTTGTACAACTACGTACTGTTTTCTGTACATTAAGTATGACCTGAACCATTTACACGCCTTACTACTGACTCCGTAAAATTTTAGCTTAGCCACCATCATTTCCACATCAATACAATCAAAAGCCCTTGTAAAGTCTAAAAGAACCAAGAGACTACCATTGCCTTCGTCACTATTGGATATTATATCATCTGTGACTTGTGCCAAAGCTGTTGCAGTTCCGTGTCCTTTTCTGAAACCTGACTGAACAAGAGGTAAGACATTTTCCTTCTCAATAAACTTTGTAAGCTGCTTATACACTATACGTTCTATTATTTTTGATATAACAGGCAAAATACTAATTGCCCGTAAGTCCTTGAAATCATTGACATTGTCTTTTTTAGGAAGCGGTGTAATTTTTGCAACTTTCCAGCAGTCCGGGAAGATACCTTCAGAAATAGACATGTTAATCATTGAAGTGATAATAGGCAATGTAACTGATAGGGTCATTCGTATCATTTCAATTGTCAGCGTATCATGACCGGCAGCGTTCGTGGATATCCCGTTTATTATTTTGCGAACTTCATCAATTTCACAGGTCTGTATGTTAAATTCACGGTGGCTACAACATCCGCTATTATTAAAATAATTAATCAAGTTCCTGTCCGCCGAACTATAGCCTTCTATTCTGATGAATGAATCTTGAATTTTATTTGCATCATTCAAATGTTGTGGTATGTTATATGTACTAGCTGTATTACCAGCTATCGATATTTTTCTTAAATATTTCCACATAATAGAAGGTTTATCAATGTTATTGTTAATATAATGTGTGAAAAATGCAGTCTTCTCACGCTTGATAGCACTTGTTACGAAATTTTTTAGATCTTTATAATATCGATAACAAGGGTCATTTTTCTTACGCTGTGCTTTTTCTAGCGCTTTGTTTCTAAGGTCCATCATTGTTTTAATTGTTCCCGTAATCCAGGGACGTGGAGTGTTATTAATTTGGAATTTCCTTAACGGTGCGTATTTATCGAAGAGCGATTTTAGCAAATGGTTGAAATTATTCGCCATTTCATTGATATTAGTTTCTAGCTGTACTTTATTCCACGGTAAGGCTTTTAAATCTTGGTCAAAAACGTCTGGGTCTATATTTTTTATTAAACGCGTGTACCTATATTGTGAACATTTGCTCGCTTTCTTTATTTGACATTCACATACAACTAGACCGTGATCACTTAAGGAAGGGTTATGTACAACTTTGATGTTTTCGCAGATTTCTGGTGAATCTGTGATAAAGAGATCTAAAAGGGTCTGTGATGATTTATGTATACGTGTCGGTTCCTTCACTAGTTGGTGCAAATTTTGTTGCGACAAAAAAGAACGAAATTCAGAAGCTGGGTTCTTGTCCAACTTTAACATATTGATGTTGAAATCTGTTAATATAAAAATGTGTCTACAATACCCAAAAGCACTGATAGATTCACTGAGTGCGTCTATGGCTACTCCAACTTTAGTAGTTTCAGGCCTGTATGCGGTTCCGACTGCAATTTGGCCTACATGTGATAGTGTTAATTCGATCCACATCTGCTCTAGCTCTGAATGTGGGTGCGGTCGAATCCGCATTCTTAAGCGCTCGCTTACATAAAAACCCACACCACCACCACGAGCACCATGAGGTCGGGGATTGTTTATAAATTTGTATCCAGGCATCGCTGGTGAGAGTTTCTCCATTCCCGCCTTCGTCCAAGTTTCATTTAATGCCAGTACATCCGGGGCATATTTTTCCATGGTAACTTGTAATTCGTCACATCCTGTATGTAGTGACTGTACATTTAGCAACCCTAAGACAAATTTTTTATTGTTTATGTTATTCATTTTGATATATTATATATGTTACATAAGTATATATTGAGTGTTTTATCATTACTAAGTACACACTTTCAGCTTGGATGATCCATATTATGTCGGAGTATGCGTATAGGGTTTTTATGTTACAATAGGAGTAATAATGATTAAATTTAAATATATATCGCGGGTTTATAATACAACAAATATGGCATATAGACATAAATAAATTAGTTTTATAAAAATTTACGTTGAAACTGCATACGCGGTACATAAGTTTTGGTTTAAAATTTATATTAAAGGAGGTGGTTTCTCGGTAGAAATAAATATTACAAACCATAAAGAGTTCCATAAAATAATAACATAACATTATAAAGTTTTCACATTCATACCTCCTGCGAAATAAAAAAGTGTATTCAAAAAGTACAGTATGATAAAAAGTAAGTAGTACGCCCAATAGATAATATTTAAACATAAAACTATTTATTTTGGCTTTAGTCGTGTACAAAACATAAAACAGATTATGGCAGTAAGGTTTCTGGAATTCCCCTGCAATGCATTTTATAACGTGAGAAATAATATAACCCCTTCGCAAGTTATACAAGCACACAAAGATCAATAAGTACAATAACATGACATTGTGACATGAAACCAGAGTATATGAATTAAAACTTTGTTTCAACATATTATATATTTTCTCTATACATAAAGATTTAGTATGTACAATACAAAAACATTCCCTACCATGAAGTGACGAATTTATAAACCTCCAAAAACCTTAGCGAGATCTGCTTCTGATCGAATCCTTATCGCTGTTGTACCGGATTGTTTCCGTGCGTATATTCGCCCATCTCTCGTCCAGACATAGCGCCAACGTAGTCGATCACCTTCTTCGCGTGCTTTTCGAAAAATTTGCCTGTTCGTTCGGGTTAAGCGTTCGTTAAGATAAAGTCTACGGACAGGTCCCCCAATCATTAAGTTTGTGGTATCTAGACCTCGGCGTACACGAGCACTTTTTAATAGCTGGTCCCGTATTGAACGCCGCGTGAGACGAACGGACACTACACGCGAGGATGGTCCAGGACCTCCGGGACTTTGTGAACGCGGTGGACCAACACGATGAATATTTACAACGTCGTTCTCGCTCACCGCAACGCCCAGCTTAGTGCCGATGAGAGTAAACACATGAGTTAAATTTTCATTTTCACATTCGGGTAACCCACTGATTTCAATATCTGTCATAAGTAATTCCTGATCTCTATCATTTAGTTGAGTTTTTAATAATTCAACCGTTTCCGATAAATCTGTGCCTTCAGACGTGCAATATGCTGAACGCTGTTCCTCCAGTTTTGACACCTTTTCCTCAAGCGTATCTAACCTCAACGATAGACTATCAACAGTCTCGAAAAGCTTATTCATTCTGGCAGATAGGTTGGAAATTCCCGCTTTAACCTCTTCCATTTCCTGTCCCATTTCTGAACGAAATTTTTTTAATTCTTCCAAAATATCTAAATTCATATTATAATCCATGGGCGATGGTGGACATCCTTTTACAGGTGTTTCGGTGTTGTCCCGTCGCGGAGCTTTGTTCACGCACGCCGGACATAACCAGTTAGGGGAACATCGTGTAGTTTTAGGAAGCTTTACGCATACCTTATCATAGAAGCTAGAACAATCACTGCACTTTACGCCATCTGTTGGTGACGTAAACTTTCCACACGCAGCACACTTCTTCATTCTATTGATTATTAATTGTTTTACTATGAATATGACTAGATGGCGTTGTATTAACTCTGTTATTGACCAATTCCAATTATATAAATATTTTCTCTTTTCTCCAGTAGCTTTATATCTTCATAAATAATATAAGTATTGTTATTTAATATTTATATAACATAATATAGAAATTCAAAATTTTTGTCGTTTATAATCCTTATTTTGTTGCCACGATCAACACAAAAAAATTATAGGGTAGAATAGCTTATTTAGCACTTACAAGTTTGTGTTGTTTTCGTGCTGCTGCGTGTTTCGTGAATTGTGAATTATATTTCATATGCACACAAATAAGTTATATGTTGATTTGAGCACTTTTTATACAGGATTATAATTAAATAGTGTTTTTAATCGCGTTTGAGAACACAGGTAGGCAAGCCGTTTGACAGTCGAAACTCAACGTAAGTAATGCAGTGTAATATTTATCTACGCAATCTTAACATTTTAGAGAACTTTTTTTCATAGAAACACTTTTCAGAGAATTATTACATGTCATGGTAAACACACGTCAAAGTTAGGTGACGTGATTTTGCAGCCGAAAACGACCGTTTTTTTTTAGTTTTTGGTGTAGTGCTCAGAAAAAATTAGATAAGTAGATTTGAGTTCTAGCTATGTAAACTAGACTATATTACGGTTGCGTGAAACGTAAAAATATGCCCAGAATCTTTCGTATATACCTAGGTAGAGTCGATTGAAATTAAGTCTTTAAGTGGGAAGATATCATCCCAGTGTTCGTCACTGCACACGACATTCGGAAATTCTATATATAAAATCTGTGTGTCTAAATAATCTTTTTTAGTTGGTATAAGCAACTTATTTATTGTTATTCGTTATTTCCTGATCAGATAATTAGAAATCTTAACTCAATACATTAGTATTTACCTATTGTTTTTATTTTGTTTTAGAAAAATGCCATTTTTATGTTGAAGTCATTCATTTTTCAATTCCCGAATTCTTCCCTCAGTAAAAGAAACTTGCATTGATGAGTACTTTCACCTCCTTTATTAAAAAACTTGATCTTTATAATTTTTTACGATAACATTAAATTCACAAGTGGAGTCAGGGCAACTAACTAGTGTTTTAAAATATTGATGTCTGGAGTGGACACTGGGAGCTATAGTTCCCACCTTTCCAAACTTTTACAAGAGAGAACAGATGACGGGATATATACTTCCCACCGAAAAAAGGGTACTTCCCCCCCCACTAACCCCTTTTTTGTGTGTATTTTTGAAATCTACGACCCAAAATTACCCAGGAACGTATATTACTTTTTTGTTAGCTCTTCCACAGGCTCGCGTTTGAATAAGGGTTAACTATGGAAGTTTTTCATTAAAATTTAAATTTTATTACTCAAAACGAACAGACCAGAAAATTATATGACCATATTATTGTAAATTAAAAAATAAAGGAAATAAAATAAAAAAAGACGTGTGGCACTCGGGGACTGCCGCGATAAAGCTATTGCATAGCATGCCTTCAAGCCACACCTACGAGCCCGTCGGAGTGGGGAGCGTGAGGTTTTTTCGTTACGGAATTTCTCGATTCGGTCCCCGCGCTCAAGGCCCGCGATAGAAGCTATGCAATAGCTTAAATATATTGAGATCATTGGTACCTACAGTTATTACACAACAAACATTACAACCATGAGACATAATGACCTGTGTTTATTCCCCTCTGGACACAAATCTGTGCCTCCAGTGAATAAGGGAATAACTCAAAAACAGCACTTTTCAGGAGAGACAAAAAACTATATATCAATACTAAATCTTTATTAATTCAAAATTTTAAGCTTGTATGTGTAAGATATGATGTTAGACTATATTTTTACATATGAACACATATTGTAACAACCCCATAAATATACTTTTTTCATGTTTTTTTGTAGTTGTGGCCTTATGAACGAGTACTTCATGGAATAACTCAATGTATTCACATAATTTTTTTTTTTTACTCTTTGCAATATAACGACTTATGCCCTTATGCACTATGTTCATAATCGCACAACACGACTTATATTATTGCCAGTTTTAGTTTTATAGAAATGATGTGACTTATTATGCTTGAAATTTGTGTACTTTATGACTCAATTGAGGCATTTTAGTGGAAAAACTATGCACGTAGCTTGAAAAACGAATGAAATCAACGGGTTTTTTTATCGTTATTAGATAATAAAAACAAAACAACATTTAGGTATTTATGCATTTAACCCTAGAAGTCCAATCTACGTAAATTTGACGTATGAACTCTTCTATATTTACCATCGAATCGCTGCAAAATCCAGAACCAACTTATTAGCCGTCTAGACCTAGCAGTACATAGTTGGCTCATCCAGGTAAATTCCGCCATTTGGTTGTAAAGAGGATGTTGTGCGTCATTTTGACGTATAATTGGGCTTTTCGTAACTTTTAAAATTGTTTCAAATTTTTATTTTGTGATTTATTTGAATAATTTTTTTCCAAGTCACGTTTCACATGATATCTATAGTATTATACTATAGATTGAGTATAAAATGGGATCCAGACAACTTTTATACTAGGACGAAAAACCTTCAATTTTAGTAAATGACGATTATTGTCCTCCGCTGGATTTGGACTTCAAGCAAAGGGCTTGGGTGGCTGAAGATGTTGTCCGGAGTAAAACCGAATATGTTATGGGGTTTTGTTACCCATGTATAATGAAAGTCGTAGATTGTAAAATAAACCTTTAATCGATCTTTCAATAATACAGTACTATGTTGTTAATGCTATACAATGTTTCACCAGTCACCACAATGAGTCTAGTCTGTACAGGTTAGCAGGAGACAATCATTGAGTATTGGTATTAATTACGTATCAACTGCGTATTGCGTTTTGCGTATTAACTATTGTCCTAGTGAAAATTAATCGTCGAATCAATTTAAAATTCGATCAAGTGCGTTCCGTTTCGGAACGACACAGATAATAAAATATAGATAATAAAAGTGGCAACGCCACAATGTCATGGTGGTATACATTGAGGATACAAGCACTATAAAGAGATAAGAGAAGCCCGAAAACCATATTCCTGTATGTTCAGTTAATACAGGAAAAGTTATAGGTGGTCAGTGGCGATATTTTACGGCATGATATAGAATTTTAACAATTTCTATATCATATAATATCAAAATAATGTAGATAAATAAAGAAAATACCGCAAAGATTTTATGAAAAAATTAAGCACAGATTTGAAGGTGCCTTGGATGCAAATACGACTTGTGGCACGCACTTTGAAGAGACTCTACGTGACAATAGCCCAATTTTTTCAAAATATGTGGTACCAGAGTATCCATAAAATTTTTACGAAAATGCAGGACCAAAGAAGTATCGATATTGCGGATTTTTTTCCTATAAAAAAGGCAAATTAACAAAGCACAGTGGCTAAAACGCTATATGCGGAGAAAACAATATTCATAATTGTCAAGACTGGTTATAAATACTTTTTTTTTATGCGACTATTATAGACTATAGTATTATTGTCTTGATTATTGTAGTTAGATAATTTATTTGAAAAAAGATTAAAAACGAGTTATTTTTTAAAAACTTACCCAATTATAAGAAGAAAATATAAGTTTAACATTTTTGTTGGCTTTTTTTAGATGATTCAATTATCGTTCTGTATTTATATAAACAAAGAGTATAATATCATTAAATGCACTTAATGTGTTAACTGTATTTTTAATATCTATTGCAAAAAATAGTTAATTTCCATAGAAATATATTAGTATCCCAAGTTAACTGATAAATACCTTTTTTAAAAAATATAAAGATTTGTTGTTTATTGAAAAAAACGATTTAAAAATAATAAGGAATAGTGTGTGTTGTTTCCGTGCAGTATTCAATTAATAGACCAATAGCAACACGGCATTAATGCCAAACTGTCTCATTTCGTCACTTGAACCAATGACACTAAAAGAGTTGTTCCTTTATGCTCATGTTAGAAAAATGACACAAATGCGTTTATACTAAAATAGTGTTAAGACTGATGGAACAAAATGAATTAAGTCTTTATTCAAAAAGTATAACTACACATACGTCTTTGTGTTCGTGGGTACTTTTGACTCGAGACGAATAGTTCCTTTGCGATTGCCTAAAATGATGGATAAGGTAACTTATACCGTTAATCACACCCTACTTATACCGTTTGGGTCATTCGAAAAAATGGGTTAGGACGCAGCTAGAGATATGACCTTTTGATATGTTGTGTATTTTGACGAGCTGAATCCAATGGTGCAATAAAAACCAAAGGGAATAACTCGTCTTACTCCCTTATTCACTGGAGGCACAGAAATATTTTCTACATAACTGTACAGAAAATAAATTTTCTTTTGAATGTAAGAGTACCTACTTAATAACCACATGCGTATCGCCCAAGAAGTTTATAACTACCTAATACACTGGTTGTTGTGATTGTTTTTTTATCCCTTTCACACCTAACTTGGCAAGTTAGGTTGGTGTGAAAGGGATAAAAAACATACAGGCGTCATTCAACGTTATATTTTCTTGTTACAAGTTAATGGTCATAGTGCAATCTCCAGTGTATAAGCTTCTTGGTATCGCCTCAATAAATTCTCTTTTAAACGTTATTTTAAAAACCTAACCTAAAAAACTAATAATTCCAAAGGTGACATTCCACCGTTCTCATAACGGTGTGAAGTATTGGTTTATTTTTAAACGTCCATTAGAGCGCAGTCGACAAGTATCCAAGAAATTTAATTAGAGTTCTTGCGAAATTAACCCAATAAAGATGTCGAGATAAGAGTTTTCGGGAGCAGTGTGTAGGTATTCTGCACACGGTCGATATTTCGTTGTGCGATTTTTATTAAAATATTAGTGTAGATTACAAATGTGGGTTAAAAATTACGTTAAAATCTATAAATGATTGAGCAAGCTGAAGAATTAATAATTAAATAAGCACATTTTTCCTTATCGGTTATCCCCACCCTGGAAAATAACTTCTGTGGAAGTTGATGTTATAATGATTGACTGACCGGTTGGCTTGGTTGGTAGTGGCCCTGCCTTCCAAGCCAGAGGTCGTGGGTTCGATTACCACCCGGGGCAAATATTTGTGTGTTGAACATAGATGTTTGCTCTGTGTTTGGGTGTTAATTATCTATATAAGTATTTATTTAAAAATTATATATGTATGTTTATCAGCCATCTGGTTTCCATAACACAAGCGAAAGCTTATAGTATGGGATCAGATTGTGCCGTGTGTGAAAATTGTCCTAAAATATTTATTATTTATTTATATTTATAATCTACCACGCTGGGCAAGTGACAATTGCAGGTTGGTAAATGTAAATCGTTGAAGGTTTTCATTTCTGGACATGTGAGTTTTCTCGGGATATTTTCCTTCATCAATCGAAGAAGTGTTTATTAACCAATGTTTGTTAAAATAAACTAAGTTACCATGTACGAAATTAAAGCTTTTCCATTTTGATTAGATATCAGCATCAAATTTACGAATAGTTACTAAAATAGTAAATATTGGCGAGATATATTTGAGAATACCCCAGCAACACTGAAAAATGGCCGCGAAGGTATTCCACGCGACATTTATTTGTAATTAAATTCTTTCAATGTTGCGTCTAAAAATAAACGTGATTTCCCAATTTTAGGCTAATATTTTAGAGGTAGGCATCATTTTTAAAATAGGTGTATTTTAGGCAAAAACAGTGCTATTTAATGTGCCTATACATACCTATTACACTTTTATCTCAATATTTAAGTTTTAATAGTGCAATATAAATGTAATTATAGATATTTCAAGCCCCAACACAATCGAGATGTAAAGGATATTAAAGTTAGGTGGAAATAAAGTTGGAAGCTGATATCAGGAGGTACTTTGGAAGATATTCTTAAGAATCTATATCGCATTCTCGTCCGTTATCCTAAAAATTTTAATGCATCACCAATTTTTATAACTTTAGTGCTTTCGATCAGGAAATTTGTACAATTTTGTCAAGAAACAGTTGTAGCCAAACAGTAGTTCACAATAGTAATCATTTTATTTCAGATTATATTAAACCTACATTTTGCACGCGTGCAGCGTGACATACCTAAAATATTTATTAATTTCAACGTTCCTAAGATTTGATGTTGGTATATTACCTCTAAAATGGTATATCACCACAAAGATCAATCAGCGATACATAATTGTATAAAATACAATCTACCGTAGGCTCAACGTTGCATACTGCATTGTGCTATAATATTCCGCATTGCGTCCGATGCACTCGCAATTAATAACCTATAAGTAACGAAAAAGATGACCCCAATATATTAAACGTAGTGAGCGAACGAGCAAGGGTCATATATTGTGAAATAAACCGGCGTTATTGGGAATGGAACCGAGATTCTATTAAGTTTGTATCGTCCTGTGAAGAATCTGATTAGTTACAAAGAAGAATCGCACAAAATCTTTTTCAGGATGAAGATGTTTTATAAGACATTTTAGTAGAATGTTAATAACGTAACGACTTAACTAAAAAAGTCCTTACTTATTATGGAATTAAACAATAAAGCGAACTTAATAAAAATCCGTGTCAAACGTTTTAGCTTTAAAAAGAGTGAAAAACGAAATTACTCGCAGTTCCAATTGAGCAACTGCACACGTCCAATTTACGTTGACCCACCCTATGTAGAACTCCTAACGCAATTTGAAAGATATAGTCAAAGGTAATGAAATACCTGAGTTCTTCATTAAATGGATCTCGCTCACGGATGCCGGACGCGATTCATTTGAAATTTGAATTTGGACCCCATTGTATTGTTTTCATCTGGTATTTAGCGGTATTGTTCAATTTTCCGCATGAAAAGCGTACCATTTCGCGTTTACGGTATAGATACAGAGATGTATTGTTAATTCCTGCGAGCGTTGTTCATTAAAATTAAAACTTTTGAAAATTAAAGCCCTATTTCTTATAATAAAACACTCCTACAAGGTTCATTGTATAAAATAAACATCAATATTTTACAGCAAAACTACATAAATATGTTACGTACAGTACCTACATAATAAAATCAAGTGTAATAATCCTAATTCTAATTGTATTAGTAATAGCAGACTTAATTTAGAATGTAATATTTAGTGGGGAAACTTATTAGAATAATATTATCAGTTGCTCTACATATCCGTATTAGCATTTTGACCTTTACGTAATAGGAATTAAGTCTGTTTTAAATGTCAAACAGATTGGCCGACTTTACATAACCGTAGTACCATGATAGTTTACCATTATTCAAATTGTGCAATCATTTGATATATAGGCTTACTCCATGTAACATAGTCTATTGATTGGACAATATCAGAATCGTAACTAGTCTGTTTGCTAGCTTTGGGGCTCCAGTTCTTCATATATAAGTAGTATTTTGGTACTGCAACATCAGATTTGAACTTTCGGCCTGCACGGCCTTTCGGCGTTTTATAAAATTAGGGGCCCCAATTCTTCATCTATATCTGTAGTTAGTCTTTTGATTGAGCAATATCAGATTAGAACCTTGCCTTATAACAACTTTGGAGCATCATATTTCGAGTCGGTTGCTTTCTAACACTGCCTAGTAATAACTTTAGGGCCCCATTTTTCGGTTTCCCCAAGTCCGGCCCAATAGAGGTATATTTTCAAAGAGTTATTAAAAGTTGAATGCGGATAAACGTTGTATTACGGTGTGAACGTTTTATTGTTATCGCGATATCTGCAGTGATCGTTTTTGGATTGAATCCAATTCACCTGAACATGCAAAGCCAGGTGATTAATTTGAATATTCATTGGCGCATTTTATTCAAAGCTAGATGCGGATGAAAATGAGCTCGATGTAAAAATGTTGGTAGTTTATTGATTAAGCATATCTCTGATAGGAAAATAAGTATGTGCGTACTGCATAAACAGGAAGAATATATGAATAAAACTTAGGTCCTATGCAGAGCTTTCCTAGGTATATTAATGTATGTCACCATGCGAATGTTTTTACTATATAAACTTTCCGAATTTACCAAAAAAATGGCTTAATGCTTATGACATGCTTATGACATGCTTATGACAAAAAGCGGTGAAATAGCTATTGGCTAATATATGGGAAACGGAAGCTTCAAACTTTTTTAAATATTATTTGTTCTATAGTCTTTAATATAACCTGAAGAATCATTAGCATCATTATAGCTTCATTTATAGCACTTACAAAATTTTTAAGTAAAAACTCTCCAATGAATCTCCATTTCATTTTAAATGACTCATCCAAAAATATGTGATATGCTCCGAGCCAGTCCGGTTGTATTGCGCAAGCAAATTTAGGCAATTTGCTTCGTTTAATTAATATGCGGTTTTGAAATATCTCCGATTAAGCTTGCATACAATTGAAACAATGTGTAAGCACAAATGTTCAGGTTATAAGCATTACATGTTTGAAGAAATAAATTGAATCGAAAGCGAAATTAACAGTTGAGTGTACCTATCTGCTCATTCTATTTTCCAGAGTTTTTTTATCGCCATAAATCTTTTTATTACGTTTCATTCAAATCATTAATTAGTGTAGAATGGTTTACTTATCCATTTATTTTATACCGAAAACTTAAAGGGAAACAGCAATTCATGAAAACCTAACATATATACAGTATACAGAAATATAATTATGTAAATGTATTGCATGACCCAAATAAAAACAAAGTCATCAAGTCAAACTAGTGGAAGTAAGATTTGTTTTCATCACTATGACCTCCTAACGACAAAAGGAGATAGCTTATGCAAAAGTGCTTCATAAGTATGTTCGCTGCTATATTAAATTAATCTGTTACAGGGAGGTATTTTAGCGGGGCCCTATGATTTTGTATGGAAGTGTTGGACAGTTTTTAAGATATTTTAGAAGAGTTATTTTATGGGGTAGGTTAATATGCATGATCAGAATAGCACTGCAGATTTTGGTGAGTGATTAGCGAAGATTACATAAATAAATGCCTGGACATATTATCTAATTCTATCTTGAAGAAGATGAAAGGTTTTAGTTTA
Organism: Colias eurytheme; assembly: GCA_907164685.1. Classification (NCBI taxonomy): domain Eukaryota; kingdom Metazoa; phylum Arthropoda; class Insecta; order Lepidoptera; family Pieridae; genus Colias; species Colias eurytheme. Next base: position 69,961 of record CAJQZN010040641.1, read on the forward strand.
AATATGATATAAAAAATAATAAATTCCTTGCTCCCTAATATTTAAATTCAATATCTTACATAAAATCTCTTTAAACTATTTTAGGGTGCCATTAATAAAATTCTTGATACCTAGAAGGTCATCTAAAAACATCTAAAAAAATATGACGCACTGCTCCCTGGGCCCTTGTATATACAATCCAGGCCAGCTTCCCTGAAATTATTACTTTAATATCAGTTTACCGGTACACTCGACCGTCGCGTCGCTCCATCACTATAATGAATGTATTATTTACATTGGCTTTGCTTTATGTGCGATGACGTCATGGTTTTTTATTAAAATCACCACTTTTATATAGATTGGTTCGTGGCACAGTTTTTGGTTTGATGCTTTTTGTTATATCTTTTGTTTTACGGCGGCTTAGCGATTGTCAAACGTTCTCGATTCATTGGTGGATATTTAAATTGGCGTTAAATAGTAAATACTACGATATTAAACAGTTTTACTTATTTATCAGTTTGAATTTAACATTAAAAAGATACCATAATAAATAAAGCTATCAATACAAATGTGTTTCTTGCATTGTTAAGATTTGGTTATGGATTATAAAGAAAATACAATAGTTTACTTCATGTAACACAAATGTAAGGTTAAGGAAAATACACTTGCTATTGGATATTTTATTGGTATTGCCATGTTAAAAATTATTTAGGTATAATTTAGATCTCATATAAATTCGGTTTGAATACTGATTGCCTGTTGCGTTAGGTAGAAGAGAAAATAGTAAAAAAGAAGATTGGCGTTATAGCTTTACCCTTACCTTAAGTATGATATAGTAAGCTTCCTGTAAAGGTTGAACCAGCTAAGTTAAAATCCAAGAAAATTGTGCTTTTTTATCCCGTAGCGTTACGTGAAATCGACACAAAAGATGGTCTGTATATTATGTCAAGCTGTAATCTATTTGTATATAAAACTAGCGGTCCGCCCCGGCTGCGTCCGTGGTACTTATTTACGTTTTCTCTACATAAGAACCATCCTCGTACTTCAAGGCATATAATAAAAAAAGAATTATCGAAATCGGTCCACCCGTTCACACGTGATGCCGTGACAACGCAAACGGTTTTCATTTTTATATAATATAGTATATAGATTATAAAATCGAATATTATGAATTTTGCACAGCATATCACCGATTGACTTTTGAGTTAATAATTTACTGCTACGAAGATATTACATAAGAACAAAAAATGTAACGTTGCATTTACATCAAAACGAGTGAATGTTCACCACTATGTCAAATTATTTTAGTGTAAACAGGCGTAGAGCATTATTTTGTTGTTCTTAGTGCGTTCGAAAAGATTCTATGCAATGTTATAATACTGAAAAACACCGAATTCGAGTTTTCCTTTACACTCAAAGATCACGAATGCTCTCGCGCTTGCTCTAGCTCTATGTTCGTTTGGTCTAAATGCACCGTAATATATGAATATCATTCCCTTTTTAAATTCAAATACATTGCTGTGTTTGTGAGTCAGTAACATTGTATCACAATTGTATGTTTATTTGATACTGATAACATTGTATGGAAGGACATAAAACTAGATAAATCGTTCTGTTACAAACGAAATAAGTATAAATTGCTTTTAGTGTTTTGTTACGTACTTCAAATTGCGATTTCGACTCAGTGGTGTAATGATTTATTTGGGAGATTAGTTAGGTTTTATAAAGTAAATGAATTTGTAATAATACCTATAATTGCTCTTTTTCTTAATAACCGTTCTAGTACTTCTAGCATATATAAACTATAGAAACTGAGTTAGAAACGGATAGGTAAATTATGTTCGACTTATAGATTAAATAAAAATGTGTTGAGAATTGCAGGATGTAAACAAAATAAATAAGCGGAAATCTAATGAACGGAATAAACGAAACGAAGGCAAGAATTACAGATAATGCAATAACATACAGTGCAATAAAACCTCTTCGCCAGTAAATCGAAGATAAAAATTCATCTGTAGTAAAAATGATTGTACAGTAATGTCGCATTCCCTATCGCAATGCAGCGCGATGAAAAATGTATACTGTAAGCCATCCAGCGGCCGAATCGTACAGCCAAATGTGTTACATTGCTCTATCGGTTAAATGACCCATGAAAGTGCACTTTGAAGTGTGTATATAAGGAGCAATGTAGTAAGTTTCAGGTCGGTATCGTTTGAGATCCACGCGATGAAAAATTTATGCCATAAGCGCCGCTTCAATAAATCCACTTTGTACGAAATTTGAGCAGTTTCTCGTCTCATGGCCGGGTGGGAATTTTAAGTGACGTATTCAACTTCATTGTAACTGGATCAGTTCAAACAATTATTTATTTGGGGCATGCATTTGCATTACTTATGCTGACCTAAACTAGAACGTTTTGGTGGAAATGGTTTGACCTTCGTCCGATTTTTTCAGAGCAGTCCATCGTAGCTTTGCATCTTAATACCATTAGTGGTTACAATAGGTATAAACAAATAATTCCTATTGAACTATAAAAGAGCCTTGTAATTAATTTCATTACTAAGTCCTAATTAACATTTTGGGATCATTTTCTAAGTTATATTTTTAGTGAAATATATTATTAACATGCTACTGCTATAACATACAACATTTACAGCATGAATACACAGAAAGTAGGTAAATATGATTTGCAGCAAAAACACAAACAAACACTTATACCCGCAAAATAAACAACTACTATAGGGTTTGGGAAAGAGTACGACAATCCAATTTAATACGAATCGTATTTTATATTTTCTACTTAACATAATTATTATACAGCTCTTCGTCTTACAAATAAACTTGTACTAGAAACATAAAATTGTAATATAAATACAAAATAAAGCAAAAATTATAACAACAGCTTCGTGTAAAACTCTTTAAACTGCAAAGCAAACGGACAACACAATTGCTTTTCCCGAAACTGTAAATGCACGGCACTTTCTTTCCGAGAAAGTAAACAAGGCCCATATTTTACGTGTTTGCGAAGTAGATAAATACTAGGTTATGAGAGCTGAAACGCTGTTTGTGCTTTATAGGCATAGTAGGGCTGTCGACTCGTTTGCCATTACCAAATGAGGATGTCGTTTATGTTTATGAGAACATTTTACACTACAAGATATTAAACTACGTAAAAAATATCCACTTGCTGCACTTATACATAATAAGAATGTATGTTCATATTATAAGAAAAAGAAGGAGCTTAAAGCACAATTATATATGCAAATTTCATAAGAATCTAGGTTGACACTAAAAACAATATTTAACATTTTGAAATAATTGACAACCCTAAAACTCTCTTTCGCTAAAATTCTTAGCATTCTATGCTTTATTTCCTGCCCCTTAAATGTTATATTTCTTTACTAGGTCAGCTCTAAACGATGTGGTAGTCATATTGTGTTCTCTGTAAATGTTGTCTTAGTAAAGGAGTGTACTGGAGATTCATAACAATTTTTTACGTAAAATAATATTTAGAAAGGCAATATTTTAATACATCTCTTAAACTTTTAAATGTTAAAATACTGTTAAGCAGATTTTTTCATATACATTTATCACAATCAAATAATGTTGAAAACACATCCAGTATACATTTTATAAAATACACTGAAATTGGCCTGCCTGATTTATGTAGCATTTTCGAGTGATGGTGAGACTGTATTCGCGTTGTCTAGAATATATTTCAAATTATATCGTATTTTAATAATAGAATTTATATAATAATACGACCTGATTTGCACGCATGCTGGTACGCATGTTAGGTGTATGTGTTCTCTCCATAGAGATGATGCTTCTTACAATGTAAATTTATCAATTCATGCATGTATCATAGTGGTATGAGGACACATGTAGTGGATCGCGGGGGACTGTCATTGTAATGAAAAGGTGAATTTCGACTATTATTGAGCGCAATTGGAGACATACTGTTTGTTTTTCTTCCTAACCTATAGTTGAATATAAAAATGCACTATGTATATTATAACATGTATCGTTAAATAGGTAGGTAATCCTAAGTGATATTCAATTTAGTATAAGCTTCATAAAATAAAAGGGTAGTATTTAAACGAGTGACTGTAAATTAAAGTTTTAAGTTATCAAAAATAGTTAATTGGGGTAACAGAATTACTAAGTGAGCGACTGACTGCGAGCGATGAAAAATTAATAGATGAGCAACTAACAAACATTAATTTTCGTTACATAAAATACAAAATGAGCAGCTTCATAATATTTGAGCGACCTAATATTAATCGTTTGAGTGACAAAATTACGTCTTGTATTATTTTCATTATTTGGCATATGAATTATTTATACTGAGTGGCATTTTATGATTTATCTTAATCGAGGTATTTCTAATTGAAAAATCACTTTGAAAAATACTATAATGGACAGAGTAGGTACTATCAGTTCAATTTGTTTTTGGAAGTTTTATCAAATAACTATTTGAACAATTTATTCTAGTGTTTTTAGTCGCTCTAGATGAGCGTAATTAGTCGCTCACTTAGTAATCTTTTCGCTCAACTAGTAATTTAGTCGCTCATATAGTAATGTAATCACACAGTTAGAATTCTAATATATCAAATGGATTAATCACAACCCTCCTTTAGTACGCTCGATCTGTATTTTATTATCAACCAATATTCGTTGCTTGTTTAGTTTATTTGTCGATTACTCAAATTCATACCGCTCAAGTTATTAAATCAGTATCTCATAATTAGTCGCTCACTTTATTTTCAGTCGCTCGTTTTATTATTCCCCAAAATAAAATGTATATTATTTTAAACATCGTAATTATCAATAAGCAAACTAATATTTATTTTTATAAAAAGGACCATAATATTAATTAAGGCTTGCTTCATTAATTCTTAACAAGCTCAACAAAGAACAGGTTTATATCAAACCGTAAACAAATCATTAGGTAAAAATCCTATATCGAAGTATAGCCCCGGTCAGCTATCGAGGAATTTTATTAAAATTGAGTTAGCCGAGTTCGTAGTTGTTGTGCTGTTAATCAAAGGAATACGGTCAAGAGGATTCGATGTTTATTTCTAGTTCGAAAATGAACAAATCGGGGAAGTACATACTATTGAAATTAAAGTTTTGGACGGATTGGATTCTGTTATTTAGTTAATTGATTAATTTGTTTACTATTTAGTATTTATCACTAGTTTGGACAACAGTCTCTATAGAAGATAACTACTACTAGGTATCTACTTTTATATTCTTGCCTTAGATGTTCTCCTTGGTACAGTGGTTGACGCGTGAGCGTAGCACCGAGGGGTCTTGAGTTCGATTCCCGGTGGAGATGAAGAAAAAAAAATGTCTCGGTCTGGCAGGACTCAGAAGGCTGATCACCTACTTGTCCTTAAAGAAAATCGATCAGTGAAACAGATGTATAATGCATCTGCCCCTTACCCCACTAGGGGACATGGGACTTCACTTAGATGTAAATGGCTATAATGATTATACAATATACATGTTTAGATATTTATAAAAAGTGGTTTTTATTGAATTGTTTACATATTATATCGAATATACCGTCGTATTTATATCAATATTTTTAATAGACAGACCCGAAAATCTATTTGTATTTTATGCTTTCACCTTTAAACGGATGAGTATATTTTGATGATATTTGGAATTTAGGTAGATGAGGAGCCGCAATTTAATATGGGCCATTGCATTTCAGAAATAAACCAAATGGGGTAAAAAGGGATGGGAAGGCATAGCAGAGGTAGATTATAAGAAAAAAAGGGGAAAGAATTGTTTACAGTTTCTTCATTAGTGGTTATTTTAACAACACAATATTATGTTTTTAGTATCATAGTTTATCATTAAAGTGAATTTTCCAGTAGTTGGAACTTATTTTCCGCTTTTATAGTAATACGAAGAATGTTTTTACACGTAAAGTAAGATTTTATTTTTCTTCTTTGTCATCGCCGTTAGATCTAGGGCGGATTTCGTTAAAATTATAGTTATTATACCAATTTTCTAATTTATTCTTGATTAAGATGGTTGGAAATAGAACTATGTTTATATGTGAGACTGAAGATGACTCCTTGGATTTAGCAGATTTACTAAACACCCGACTCCCTTACCTGAATTCCATCAGAAAGCAAATCCTCAACAAATATTATCAAAAAGCTTAAATCCAAAATCTATAATGCTAGGCCATCCGGGGAACTTTGTTTCCCGTTCATTATGAAACGATTTTATACTTCTCTCATCGATACACCTTACATTGCGCAATCGGTACTAATATTTTACAAGATAAGGTAAACTTACACAGCGATGTAAAGCTTGGCATGAAAAACGATCGTTGGGGGTGTGTACATATGAGTAGAGGCGAGTAGGTCCACAGATCGAGCCTACAATGCACGTTGTTTATCCGCTAGGGCGCGGGGGAGGGTGCGGGGCGCGCGGGGAGGGGCTCTTGGCCGGGCCCAGAGCATTTAGTCTGAAGCCGCCCTCCGTAGTAGTCGCACGCGACCGCGAGTGCAC
>CAJQZN010040642.1:0-60139 GCA_907164685.1 Colias eurytheme
TTTGTTGAACTGTCAAATGTTGCCTATTAAAATGGCTCTACTATAATGCTATTATTATATATTCGATAAAATCCTGATTGATCAATGTCTGTATAATTTTAGTCTATGTAACGTAACGGTTTTAAAGAATGGATCCTTGTATTGCCAAGGCATATTTTTATGATGTGTTTGCTTTAACAGGAACTACCTATAGTTAGACAGCTATGAAGAAATTTCTATATAAATTAGATTGTGTTATATGTAATTAAGAAGATTTCCATAGCGTTTTTTTAACCAATTTTGTCTGAAGTACAATTCTAGCATGCAAAAAAGTTACTTTTCACTAACATTAGGTACACAACTGGCCGTGCTTAGTCATGTAGTGTATGTATGTATAGCATTTATACTTATTTATTTATAGGTAATCCAACTGCTTCATAAGATTACAACAATATATTTAATTTAACAAATTGCCAAAAAATAATTACAAAATATTCTTTAAAATAAAGGAAGGACTTAATTAAAACTAAGAATTATAGTTTTAGGCACAAACATTTGACTCGTTCCCTAAACAAAAAAAACAAGCAACACCAAGGGCTATTACTAGTCATCCAGTTAACCAGTCCAGCCTCTCAACAGTCGTGAGATCATTCGCCTCGCTTTCGCACTTTCACTGGGGCATCGGCCGCGAGTCGCGCCGCAACAATGCCGCCGATGTTGTTGCAAAACCGATTGCGCAACACGCACAACGCTATGGATATTACGATAACACTTTGATGTACGTACATTTTGACGATTTGCACAGTGGGTAAGCAGGATCTTAGAATTTGATCATATATGCGTAGTGGGTAAAGTGGACGTTGTTTTCGTAATAACGATATTGTAATACTTTGATGTGCTTTTGAATATTTACATAGTGGGTAAAGAGGATGTTAGAATGTACTACATGCAATAATGATAAGATATAACGACAATGGTTATTCTTTGATGTTACCTACTTTTGACTATTAGCACAGTGGGTACTGTGAAATAGAAGTTAGATTAGAATTTATTTGTTCATAATATGGAGCTTGTTGTGCTATCAGTTATTCATATAATGAAAAAAAAAGTCAATCAATTAAAGAAATACTCATTCTGAAACACGCAAAAACTACAACAATACTAGAAAAACAAAATCTTAAATTATCTACTATACAGAAAAATAAAATCGCAAGTTAAAATGCTAATATGTACCACCCGTACAACAATAGCTAAATATATGCAAGAGAACAAGCTAACAATAAATAACAACGCGGTCGCCGATACAGAATTACAATCGGCACTAAATCTAAATATTCACGACATACGTAATATTCACAAATGTCCACGATTTGCTTCCGCGATGTCGCTGGAAAAAACGCGAGCATTTAACAAATTCTAAACGCGTATAGAGCGCTAATGAATAACAATAATTATAGAATGACATGAGGAATATGTCTGTTGTACTTGTCTACGATTGATCGAAACGGAAAGTATTGTAAAGAATGAGAATATAATAAGACATTCTTAGAAAAAAGCTATGAATTCGTATGGTAATGGTAAAGTCTATAATATGCCTACCTAAAAAGAAAATTAAACAATTACAACATTTTAACCAAATCAAGCTAAAGTTATACAAGATAATCAGATATCAAACAACAACAGCTGAACGTTGCGATAGCCATGCAACATGCATCGAAGCACTGAGAAGCCCAATTTAATTCCAATACGTTTTTAGCGCCGGTTTTACAACTCCCATCGAACATTAATGAATCGCTTGATCGAACCGAGTCCTGCTGCGTTGTAATTACAGCGTAAAGACGTTCCAATTAAATCACACGAACTTCCAAAGAAACACACGAGGAATGAAGCGATTCAAGCGGCTTCAAATCGCGTGCCAGCAACGTGCTAACGTGTGGAAACGTGACCCACCCGTGTAATAAATATAAATTTCATATCAAATGTAATAATCGCGTGAACATTGTGATGATTTCCATCTATTTACTCATTAGTACGTGTAAATTAAACAGAGGTAAATTAAATGTAGCATAATCAAGATAGCGGTAACGTCCTCCTGACCGAATTTCGCTAACAGCAATGCAAACTAACGTACGAGATTAAACTTACGAGTGTGTGTGCCAACACGTACACTACCCATTTTAATACATGCATATCATTAAAATGTATGTGTGGGTATGGTACGGAATTCCGACCCGACCGCGGATAATTCAGACTCGGGACATCTTTACTACTTTTAGAGGAAAGGGGTTGAAAAGCTTCACCAACTTCCTGAACTCAACAGAGATATATAGCGTTGAAAAACTGCTTTCAAACTTTTTAAAAAACCTTTTAATTTAACCGACGACCCAATCCGCAGATTAAGGACTATATAGGTACTCAACAGATTAATTGGAACAGTGATAGCAAATCCACGACTTCACAGTCGTAGTAAGTAGACCGTATAGTCTTTGTACTATTTTCTAAAAGCCTCAATATCGTACAGCTCATCTCAAATCTCAATCCCGCACAAATCAGGTCGAAAAACGTTCCATTAAACAGTTCGGTTTTCTCCGCGAAAACATTAATCAACCGCATCTTGCGTCAATTGGAATTGGTTTCTCGTGGAGCCATTGTTGCCAAGGTAATTAATTGATCCCAGCTTCCTGTGTTTAATTATCTAGCCTTGGGACCCGTGTTCATTAATTACTGGGAACGTTTGTTCAGTGGAAGTTAAGCTCACGTGTGCAGGCCATGACTGAGGAAAGAGGTTGGTAATGGGATAGAGTTAAAATAGATAGTGTAGACTTTTAAGAGTGTTTAAGTTGTTATTTATTTATGATTGTAGCACAGCGTAGGTTGAATACGTTTATGATTATACTTTATACACTTAATTGTCCTGCGTTTTTGGATTTAATTTGAATTCTGTATCTATTTAATCCATACTAATATTATAAATGCGAAAGTAACTCTGTCTGTCTGTCTGTTACTCAATCACGCCTAAACTACTGAACCAATTTTCATGAAATTTGGTGTGGAGATATTTTGATACCCGAGAAAGGACATAGGCTACTTTTTATCCCGGGAAAATAACGCAATTCCGGAAATCCCACGGGAACGGGAACTATGCGGGTTTTTCTTTGACTACGCGGGCGAAGCCGCGGGCGGAAACCTAGTACGATATAATGTTAAAATTTAAGTACATTAACTCTTATCTCATCTCACGAATACGTATTAAATTCGATACCATCTAAACTTTTCTCCACTTTACCTTGCCCAATAATCAACATCAAGGGAAAATGCGAGCTCATTAATAAAACGAACTCATTCACCTTGATCACAAGAGCGCTACACCTATACAGCATACACGAAACCGCATCGATCTGCGGTCATCGCGTTTCAAGGTCCACACTCGCCTTTACTCTTATATGAATGCACACTTAGTAGTATAAATAAATAAATATTTCAAGACTTTTTCACACACGGCACGATCTTATCCCATACTACGCTTTCGCTTGTGTTATGGAAACCAAATGGCTAATAAACATAGTCATAAATATTTTTTTTATGTAATACGATGAAAGAGATTGAGCCTCACAACACAGGGGATCCTAGTGTGGTGTGTGGTTCAATGCAGCATATGTAACTATATTATGTAACATTTTTTGAAACAAATAAAGATTTTTTATATATAATTTTAAATAAATACTTATATAGATAATTAACACCCAAAAGCAAACATAGATGTTTATCACACAAATACTTGCCCTGGGTGGGAATCGAACCCACGACCTCTAGCTTGGATGGCAGGGTCAACCAAGCCAACCGGTCAGTAGTCCATATCGATAACTCGATAAAAACTCAGCACAGCTATGAGGAAGAACGTTTAATGCTTATTATTATTCAAAAATTCCACCGCGAATGGTTTATGATTTTTTAATGTCTCGTCATATGTAGTGACATATAAAAAACGTTTTATAGCATGCGAGCGCATACAGAGTTTACTGCTGCACACAATTATGTTGGAATTAAAGAAAACGAAAAAGGGAAAGGCTATTAAACATCCTGTGAGTGCACACTGCACATAAACATATTATCTACTAGCAAAGGTGACTCAACGCTTTTTTCTTTGAAGGACCTCCTTCACTTTGTAGTATTTTTAAATACAATTTAAAGTAGGCTCAAGAGGCTCTCTAAAACAATAATTAAATAGTCTGTTAATATAATACAAAAAGTAGCTAAGTGTTGAAAGATTCTATAAAAACCTACGCCCCCTATACTTTCGCCACACCTTTCAAAAAGCCCCAGGAACTTAGTTCAGCTTATTAACTTTAAGGCTGCAGTCTAGCAAAATTGCGTTTTCAACAAGTTATTTGACAATTTTTTCCCGGCTAATGAAATGATAAACTGAATTTTTTTTTCTTGTTTATCAATTAGTGTTATATACGCAATGCGCGTGAATTTTTTCACATTTATAAAGTTACTTTATGTTACCTTAATCAGGCCTTCAAGATAAGTCTCTTTCCCCCAAAATCATTTCGAGCTAAGTTTGTGCACTCACTACGTTGCAACCGATTACAATTTACACAATCTGATCAGCGCATTATTATCCTTATATAGTCGTTATTAAAAACTGCTGAATACAATTGCCGAAAAACTTATGATTTTCTTAATTAGAGCGTTATAAATTCATTAAATTTCCCATTTTTTGCCTTACAAAATCGATTGATAAATACTGCTAAAAGTTATTTTTTCCATTAATTTATTCGAGTTGGTTGAAGACCAATGAGTATTAATCCTTTAAAAAATTTTTTTTTTTAATTTTGATAATTCTTTAAATATTAAAAAAATATTTAAAATAATAAGGAAAAATCCTAGCGAATTTCTTTAGTCGCGCTCCTTGGGCCGGAGCGTTCTGACGTGTGCTCTACGCTCGATTTTCCTTCATACCGAAGTGAAAGTTGCTCTACTTCATTAAATTTAATATTTTTGTTAATTGATTATTTTTATCTTAGTTTTGTGCAAATATTCGTATTTTTAAACATTTGATTTCGATATGGAAAATAAACGAAAAAAATACGTGTGTAACTACTAGAAAAAAAATTATCTTCGAACATAAAGTTAATGAAACCAAATAGATTGCAAAGGTGATTGGCAACAATTTCTTTATTTTACGGGGTGTCAGTAAAGGGATGTATATTTCTTTAAAACTAAAGTAAGCTCATAAATTTTCTTATAATAAGTATAATTTTTTTGAAGTTCCAAAAATGTTTATTTTTCGTTTGAGAAATACGAAATATAATATAAACTTGTATTGAGAACTTGAACTTCCCAAGTTCATCCGGGGAAATCCCCATACGGGGAAAATGATTTGTTTACTCCAAAATTGATCCGAGGTGTTTTAATTTTTTCTTCTAGTCATTTTCAACGTAGCGGCATGTTGTTTGATTATTAATTTTGTAACTTAAATACAGGATGTTGGTTTTATATTCTGATCTTACAGACGCGCTGACAAATTTAGTCCACCATTTCTAGTTTAGTCTACCAACTCTAAGTACCAATATTAAAACGAATGGATTATCATCACATCATCAAAATTCAGTGGGGTTGAGAACTAAACAAACAGAAGTAACAGAGACGCGAATAATAAAAAAAGAGGACGAAAACGATAATTCGTTGATGCTTTCCCTTTTCGTTAGGGTACATCACCAATCTGCAAAAAACAAAACTGATGATTCCCAATTGCTGATTAAAAATGAAAAACAAATAATCGACAACAGTGGTGAAAATTTGCTGATCACAATGAAACATCCTTCAGTGGTAGCAGATTTACTCATTTAAAATGTATCGGTGAACAGCGTAAAGGAGAGGAGGACAGGAAAACATTATGAATGTGGATGGTGGATTGTATACAGGGTGTAATCGATAAGTATGTGCAGGCGATTATGACGTTATTATTGCAGGTATCAAAAAACTTAAAACTGATATCGAAATTACTTTACCTAATGAGCAAAATGACAATGATAACTTTTTAAAAGTATAACGAGAAATATCTAAAAAATTTACTTTATACACTCCCATATCAAAAAGGGAAAATGGGACTAGTAGAAGTTAAATGTCTAATTCCGGCAAAAGACATGAATGCGGAAGATGCGGTTAAAAAAAAATTTAATATTTGAAATACAATGCAAAAAATAACACTTTTGTCATAGATAAGAATCATGACTATGTTTTCTAAATTCAGGGACAACTAAACGTTGCAGAAGCAGAAGTCTGCTCATTTGCTGTTTGGACTGGAGTGAATCATTCGTTAAAAATAGAATATATAAAAAAAGTATGTAACGTTTAGGCAAAATAAAATGATGGACCATTATTGGATTTTACATAAATTGCCTACTGTCAGAATTGATTGATTCGAGACTTAAGCATTCGATGCCCATCAAGGACCCATCCTATATCATTCAAGCGATTGAAAAAAGAGAGATAAATCCAGTGCAACCGATAAAGCATCAGAATGCTAGCAAAAGATTTATTAGGTTTATCAATATAAATCTATATATTATACATAATATAATAAATCTGTAGAAGACGCGAAGACTGACATCCGCGCGGACGGAGTCGCGGGCGGAAGCTAGTCAGAAATAAATATCTTTTGTTTTCATTTGCGTATTTTTCTATTTTATAATTTTTTAACACAAACATTACATTTTTTTTATTAAATACAAAATTTGTTTATCCGTTTTATTAGTTAAACTGAACAACTTTCACTAAGAAACTTAGGTCGAAAAAAATGTATAGAGTTATGAATTTTGTATGAAAAGCTTATTTTTTTTTATATTTCGTCCAAATTTCTTTGTAAAAGTTGATCAGTTATATAAACATGAAGTTGAAGATATCAATAGAAAGTATTCGCAAATTTTGTGTACTGATAAAAAAAATCACCCGGTGTAATTTTCACGAAAATTGTTTCAAATTGTCATTTTTGGTACTTATTACGAATATTAAATTATACGAATGATTTAATTTTTAAAAATTAAGTGGAGCAACTTTCCCTTGGTACATTTGTATTATTTACATATAGGATGACAGGATGCATTTGTTTGCACTACTAGACCAAGCCCTTAAGCCCTGTTGAATTTGATATTTTTGTTTTATGGCGTTCATAATTATTACATTAAATTTATAACTTTAAACCCTTCACACTCAATATCTCCACCAGCTAATCCATTTTTATCCCCGTATCCCAATCCGATATCCGCTAAATACATTATGCAAACGGCTCTTTTGTTACTCAAACTGGACAATACTCGTTGTAAATAATGCATTGTGCCGAATGTGGTGGCCGAATGATCTCTTTGTAACGGGGAAACAATAACGCTATCCCGTACCGGTTAACAGTCATGTAAATATTGTGATATAATCTTTAACATTGCTTTCTGTCTTGTAGACTATTGTCTCGAGACGAGTTCTTTTGATAGACCTCGCCCTGTAAGGGACTTGACAAAATTTAAATGCAATGTTTTATGTATGCGTTGATGGGCGTACCGGGCTATGCAGACACTTATATTCGGATCACTATAGGTATAGAGATGCAATATCATGTTGCATTGTAGTAAAATTAATGTTAATATTACTATAAAAGTTATAGTCACTACAGTGCATTTGAGGAGCTTCCAATTATATAGATTGTAATAGGTCTCTTCTGCTATCTGTACTTTGACATTAATTATAGAATAACATTTAATATTTACCTGAAAATACATTGGCAAATCATTGCTCTATAATGAACTCAAGTAATCTACTGATTACGAATGATTCAATAAGCACCTACCTACTAACAATAAACTCATAAAAAATGTATCCAAATCAATTCACCAACCACTTCTGGTTCGTGCCCAAGTTCAATCGAGCGAATATTTTTTAGCGCATTACATTATACGAATGCTCAGTCAAAACTCCTACTGTGTAATGTTTGCAATCACGTAGCCCGAATAGAATAATTTTTTGTTCCACATAATTCATTTTGTATCGATAACGGTACAGTGACGATTGCTGACTCATTTGTATTTAAATAAAGGACACGGATGATGCATCCTGTTGTACGGTAATTATATTGTAACAATTGATTGTTCATGATCCATTTTGATGGACAAAAGACCGTTGTGGTTGGGATCAAACATTGTACATTGACATGTCTTATCAATCGATTATTTTTTATTTGCTGATAAAATTAATAAAAAGTTTACAAGAAAAATAGATGGAAGTAATAGTACAAAATAATATTAAAGTTCAAGCAACAGGGTCACACGACGTGGCTACTTGCGACATCCTAAATGTACTAAGAAGAGTGTTCAAATATTTTATTACTTGTGTCGTAAAACTATCTGGAAAGCTCTTAAATATTTTGAGCGCTCTCTAGCTCCGTAAAGGAGCCACAACAAACTCTAATAACCAATAAATAATTTAGCATTCAATAGCACTTAGTACTAACTCTTTTCTTCTGTTTCTCAATTTATTATCTCGCTTCTTTGCCTTCTCCCCGTGGTTGCCTGGCAGAAATCACTGCATAGTGATAAGGCCGCCCTTTGTGCTTTTGTTTATTGTAAACTGTTATTTTATGTATCTGGTTTATTGCACAATAAAGTGTTAAATAAATAAATAAATAACTCTGTATCAGATCTTCAACATACAAATGTATAAAATTCTAAAATCTCATTGCACACACGATAACACTTGCATTATGTCATTATTGTTACATAACACCGCGACAATAGCTTTACGAAATAGATGTTATACAATATTGCATCGCGAACTTTGGCTGCATCGTAACAAAAAAATAATATGCGAAAGAAGGTGTTATAAAAATTATATGCGTTTTATATGAACACTTCATAAAACCTTTTTGGAATCTAAAGTAGTAATGAAAATTATCTTGTACAAAATATTCATAATAACGCATCATGATAAAGAGGAAGACATTAAATATCACTTCATAAAATTACGCTACCGGTACTATAAAATTGTTAATGCAACACAATTACTCGACACGATTTTTGAAACGCAAAAACATTTTTAACAAAATTCTGTAAGCCACGTTTTGTTAATTCTGTAAAAATGAACCCGGATTAACAGTTAACTCGAAGTCCTTATCCCTGGTTAAAAAGCATACCTTGTACTTCGTAGAACATTGTAGTATGAACAAAAACCACTTGGTTAGTGTGTTAAACAGCATGCCTGTTAGTACCAACATCTCTAATTACGTAAGAGCCATAACGACCCCCTTAATTGGAATGCGTCCCAATTAATGGCACTGACGCCTTTAGTCCGCGCCGATTGTAATTCAGTGTTTTACAACTATTTTTTACTAGCTGTGCCATTTGGTTTCACCCGCATTGCTCCGCTCTTGTTGGTCTTAGCGTTATGATATATATGGCTATATAATTATATGGCTCGATAAATGGGCCATCTAACACCGAAAAAAATTTTCAAATCGGACCAGTAGTTCCTGAGATTAGCGCGTTCAAACAAACACACAAACAAACTCTTTAGCTTTATAATATAAGTAAATATTTAATATGAGTATTTTACAATTTTTTACTTACAGCTTGTTTACATTAAGCCATGTCATTGAACTGTTTCAAAAATCATGTTTATAACATGCTGATAACTCGGATAAACTATACAAATAATAAAATTGGAGTGTCTGTTGTTAATATTGAAATAACCGATCTTTACTAAATACATGGATGTTATACACTGTACATATACTTAACAAAAGTAATTTTTAAAATTTTGCCTGTCTGTCTGTTTGTTTCAGCTCTCTGTTGTTCAAGAAAGGTTGGACCAATTTTGACGGGACTTTCACTGACAGATAGATGATGTTATAAGGAGGTACTTAGGCTATTTTTTATACCGATATCACGAACATTAGGATTAAAAGGAAAAGCTTATCCACGCGCGCGGTCGAAACCGAGGGGCGCAGCTAGTTGAAAATATGTTGCAATCTGAATCTGCTTTTCGCGTTCATTTTTTACAGTTTTTCAACAAGTAAATCGCGTTAACAAAAATATCAAATGCTATTCTTAGCATGCGTTGTTCATATCCTGAAATCATTTTCATTTGGTGCTCTTTTTGCAGTAAATCGTTTGACTTTTAAAAAGTTCGTACTTAAATCGATAATAATTATATTTTTTACACTTATTAGTTTTAATAAATTGTATTTTTAAAACATGTAATAATACATAAAATATATCTATACATACAGGAACTGTTAAGTGTTAATACCAACAAAGTAGAATTTAAAATTTGTACAACATGAAAGAACATTATTTGAATTACAGTTGGCAATGAATTTTATTCAACATTTTACAGTAAGCGACATCAAAGGGTAGCATTTAAATGTGCTTATCGCGTTGAAAGCGTGATAAAACTCAGGCTCAAATGTATTCACCCTCGCATTTACTATTATATAATGTTTCCTCTTTTCTTTCTTTCGTTAGCACTATATTTGTTTTCAATACGGTTCTTTGCAAAATATATTGGGATTTTCCAGAATAATTTTTAAAAATAAAAACTGTAAAACTTTCAACTTCTAGATCTGTTATGTACAGATAATAAGGCCTTACAGATAATTCGTTAGACCGGCCAATATTTAATTCCAGAATATTGGTGAACAAGAATCTCTCAAAATACTTTTCTATACATTCTTCGTTCATCATTTAAATCCAACACTTTAGATACTTTTCTACATCCTTTGTGCGTGTTTTTACATCTTGAATGACAATTTCACAGTACCGTCAGAATGAGGCCGGGGAGGCGGCGGGTGAACGTCCCGGCGGAGAAAGTAGTCAAGAGAGATATGGGTCACGTGGTCGTTTACCCATCCATTTTTTAGGCTATGTCGACTGTGGCAGTGGAGAGATGCGATAGATATATTGCTCTCGTTAAATAAACTAAAATAACGCAAATGATATTAATTGAAACTGAATGAAACGGTTAAAATAAATAGGCACTTCATATGCTTTAGTTCTGGAAGGTAAGTGTGAACTGTAACTGTAACGCGCGAAGGTTTATCGTGCATTTTGCATGAAGACGGTTGATATAAACATTCATGCACAGTTTTGTGATATTTGGGCTAAAGTTATCGTGCAAATAAACTCATGTACCTACCTATAGATTAGCAAGTAATACTGCTCCATCCCATCATTCAACTCAACTTCACCGGTCTTGACTGACCAATAAAAGCTTCTACGTCACATACTTTAGTCCTGTTCCGTGTACACAATAGAAGATATATACAGTCCCTTTAACTTTAACATCGTTTTAGTCAAGATCCCTAGTTTCGGCTCCAAGGAATCTCCACGAGGCGCAAGACATTTCTATACCACAGCGGGGTGCTAAACTCGCTCCGATTCGATCGAGACATTTATCAAGTTTAGGTAAACACGCCGGGCCGCGACGTTTTTTCTCAAACAGATTAATTGTTATTAGTCATTTGATTAAATTTATGTAAGTCAATATTAATGATTCGTAGACGATTAAAGAATGTTCATAATTAACGATGTTTATGGCTACTTTTGGGCAACTAAATAAAAAAAAAAACAGAAAACAAACGAGAAACGTTTAGAATTTTAAGTTTAAACAATTTTTTAAAACATCGAATTGAATGTTTTACTAATCACCTGTTGATACCGTTATCGTCTATTTTGGTCTCTAAAACCCCTAACAATTGTATCAATTCCTTGACCATAAACATCTAAAACATCTGCACTACAAACACAAGCACATAACAGTACATTGAGAAAAAGTGTCCGATCTTCGTCCAGTCTCGAGGTCGGTTGATGATAATAATTAGCAATAATTATGTGTGTCAGTAAACAACCGTGTTTAGGGGGTAATCAACACAATTAATGCAGCACACATGCACTTTCGCGTATACCACATGTTCATAAACTTTGAACGCGCTCGTTTTAATGACCACGCGAACCGGAAGAAGTTATTTTTTTCTTTTTCTTATTTTTTTTTACTTCCTTGTTTAAGGATGTTGAAAATGTATTTTTTTTTCGAATTGTACAGGAAATGAAGTTTTTTTAAGGTTAGTTTCTCAGGGTGGACGTTGATACCTAAATTACATTGAAAAAGCAATTTTATAAAGAAATCGCGCTTATTTTCGACATGCCCTTTAAAGGTAAAGAGTAAAATTCCTATTTATTACTACTGACCAAACATAAATATTGTATACCTACGTCTTAACTCTATAGGTAACCTACATAGCCTGTAGATGTATCTCCTATAGGTATATATATATTCAGGCTTAATTGCTACACTTGCTTATACAATATAACGCATTTAGCTGATACCCACTACATCAATTCATCCCATAGGCATAAGGTACTATATATTTGGGAACACACTAGAGACCACAGGCTATCAACGTGTATATTCGCTTCAGGCATATACTCGTACAAACTAAACCTAATAGTATCTACTTAAGAGGCAATATTTGATGACGTTGAAGGCGTAAATGCCTCGTGATCAATTTATCAAGACGACGATTAACTTAATACAAAGCCTATCTATAAAATACTCGAATAAAATTATTTAGACGAATAAAATACAGTGGATAGGAAATGTATAAAACTTTGTTAAACTCTTAGTAAGAACTATCTTACATTCGATACGACCGTCTAGCTACACTAGTTCTAGTTAAATATATTCATAAATACATATTAGCATTATGGTTGTCCATTTCATTAAAAAGCCGTTTAAATTCACTAATTTATAATCAACTAGCTTTCCGCCCGCGGCTTCGCCCGCGTTCTCAAAGAAAAACCCGCATAGTTCCCGTTCCCGTGGGATTTCCGGGATAAAACCTATGCTATGTGTTTCTCCAAGTTACCCTCTATGTGTGTGCTAAATTTCATGCAAATACATCCAAGGAATAAAAAGTTTCATACAAACTTCTATCCCCTATTTAACCCCTTTAGGGGATGAATTTTCTAAAATCCTTTCTTAGGGGACGCCTACGTTATGACATCTACCTGCATGCCAAATTTCAGCCCGATACGTCCAGCGGTTTGGGCTGTGCGTTGATAGATCACTATATCAGTCACCTTTGAGTTTTATATATATAGATAACACGTTCGACGCGATGTCACCGCGCACTCTTCACTGTATCTTTCATATATTATGCATTCGTAACGGGGCGACTCATTTGAATTTAACCTCCATCAAGAAAATTATTAAAATTGACAGCTCACCTTATTTATTATTCATTTTGGATTCCGCTTCAGAAGTTCCAACGATGACATAATGAGATTTGTGTGTATCAAACGCGTGAACTGTTATAGCCGTGTTTGAGAGATTATGCTGCAATACCGTTAATTGACATAAAAATATTATGAGGAACAATGTGAATCTTGTATTTTTCTGATAAAAGCCCACATTTAATTCCTTTCATAGGAATAATATATTTGAGCTGTCAAACTTTCAACAGGACGGAATTGATTAAATTAACACCAAAAGGAGAATGGCAAACTCCCATAGAACTCTGGGCCTGATCGTTACACTGATGATTTATGGGGGATTTAATAGATAAAAATATACAAATTCTATAAATTTAATAATTATAGATCTGTTCTATGGGATAGCAGAGATATTGGGGTGTAAAGTAACAAAAATAAAAGTTAGTTTGCTTGAGTTAAATGAATAGCATTGCCTTTTTCTAGGTCCAGGTAAGTTTATTTTCTATCTACATTGTCTAGCTAATAAGAGTGTAACAGTAGAACAGTCAGGTAATAGAAATATTGGATCCAACACATATTACCTATTCAACACACATTTTAACTTACCAAAACATCAACAATCACTAGGTATCGCTTTCATAATAAGACTAATCAATTCAAATAATATCTTTAGAGTAAAAATAGACGATTTTAATATAACGTTACTAAAACTTCACTCAAAAGTCAAACAACAAATCACTCATCAGTCATCACTGACACAATAATAATTAATAATATGACATTTACAATTGCCAGCTACCTAAATAAAAATGTTATATTAATTAAGTAAAATATGTTTTTATTTTATAGAATGACCTAAATAAATTAAGATGTGTGTTAAAAAAAGTTAAGTTTTGCTTCAGATTTTTATAGAATTTGAATTCAATAAAACTAAAAATGAAAAATAAACATTCATTCGTATTAATCTGTAAGTATATTTGACTATTTTACTCCTGACAACACTGACATCTCTGCTTGATAAGACCGGTAGTGAACTAATTATCTTTTTTTTTCAAAGATTTGTTTTCCCATAGAATCAGAAGTCAATATTTTACAAATAATTATTAAAATTAACATAATGAATTTCAAATATATCATGATTTCTGTAACAGTTAGGCCCAGTTTCGCCATTCTCCTTTATATAAATTCCAACATATTCTTCTACTAATAAATGCATTGGGGAGTAAGGGGAGAACGGAAATAACACCTGAACCCGGCCCAATTGTCAACCTCACCTGCACGCGTCGGCAGTTCAACACGAAAGGCTGGCGGCGGCGCCCACGGGACGTCGCGGTGCTCCCTGCTAGACAACAGACGAGGCTCTGGCGACCGAGCAATGGCGGTATAACCATACTACCAGTCAGGCAACTGACTGAAGAGGCCACAGCGACCTTGAAGTCTAAATAACTTCTAAAATGTCTGGGGCAGAAGGCAACGGGAAACCACTGCTTCTATCTTCCCAAGAGAGTCAGCATGAAAGGTCCAAGAACAGGAAATAATATGTCTGGCGACCCGGCTGACCCCCGGCGCCATCTTCCCGGGAGAGGTGGTGTGAAATATGCGACCGGCCATGCGTTTGTTACTCGTCAGGCGCCGCATGGAAATTCAGCTACTGACGAAATGAATACACGAAAGTCACTCCGAGTACCTCACCGCATTGGAACGTGGAATGTACGCGGCCTAAACCAGCCAGGAAAACTCCAAATCGTGGAAAATGAAATGGAAAGGAAAAACGTTCAGCTGCTAGGAATCAGCGAAACACATTGGAACGGACAGGGTCATTTTACATCTGATCTAGGAAACGCCGTGTATTTTTCGGGACCCGAACAAGGTAGCAGCAGAGGAGTGGCTTTCATCGTGCCCCAATCTCTAAACAAGTGTGTCTTAGGTTATGAGCCAGTCAGCGATCGGATATTAACACTCAAAATTAACGCGATACCATGCAAACTCAACATCATCCAAGTATATGCCCCTACAGCACAATCGACTGAAGAGGAGGTAGAAGACTTCTACGATACGCTGACTGCGACATTAAAAAAACAATCAAAACGAGAAATCAGTATTATAGTCGGGGACTTCAATGCCAAAGTTGGGGACACAACAGATAATGATCACCTTAGTCGCGTGATGGGCAAACACGGCATCGGGGAACGCAATGACAGAGGCGAGCGTCTGATACAGTTCTGCTGTGAAGAGAATCTCACTATCACTAACACCTGCTTCAAACATCATGTCCGTAGATTATACACCTGGATATCTCCTGGAGATAGATGTAGAAATCAAATAGACTACATATTAATAGGGACGCGGTGGAGAAGCTCAGTGACAAACGCAATAACTGCCCCCGGTGCTGACTGCGGCTCTGATCACCAACTTCTTGTAGCAACAATCAAAGTGCGACTGAAAAGGATACAAAGGCATAAAGTATCTCCTAATATGCAACGTCTAGACATCAATGGCTTTAAAGATTGCTTTGAGCAGAAAATGGGGGACCTACCTAAAGACATCGCAGACAGCGACACCCAATGGCAGTATCTCAAAAGAATGATAGAAGAAACAGCTAGGGATAACAGAGTGGCGAAACCCATTATGAAACAATTCATAACACCAGAGACAGCTTTAGTTATTCAGGAGAGACGTGATCTTAAGGAGAACGGTATACGCTCAACTGAAGATCTTCAGCGATACGCAGAACTGAACCGTCAAGTTCAACGTCACTGCCGGAAAGACTACGAGAACCACCTTAATGAAATCTGTCTCGAAATTGAACAACACGCGATGAACAACGAATCCAGATATCTTTTCCAGAAAATAAAAGACCTAACTGGATCGCGTAAGCCAAAAGTCTGTGCCATTGAAGACAAAGACGGGAGCCTACTCACAAACTTGGACGAAGTGTTGGAACGCTGGAGAAACTACTGCGCAGAGTTATACACGGGAGAGTCCAATAACGTCAATATTACATGGTCGGAAGAAGAACCTGATATCTTACCATCCGAAATCGAGCATGCCATCAAAGCTCTTAAGTGCAAGAAGTCACCAGGCAAGGATGCCATAACAGCCGAAATACTTAAAAATTTAGGTCAACGAGGTACGCATGCCATAACTGAAATTTGTAATACCATCTGGAAGACTGGAAGGTGGCCAAAAGACTGGACAGAATCGGTGTTCATACCATTACATAAAAAAGGTTCTTCAAAAGATTGTGGTAATTACAGGACCATTGCGTTGATATCTCATGCGAGTAAGATCCTCCTCCATGTAATTAATCGACGCCTTAACTACTTTTTAAGTCGCCAAATACCCGAAGAACAGGCTGGATTTGTGAAAGGTAGAGGAACACGGGAGCAGATACTTAACGTTCGCCAAATTATTGAGAAGAGTAGAGAATTCAACAGCCCCGTGGTTCTCTGCTTTATTGACTACACAAAAGCCTTCGATTGCGTCCAATGGGACAAACTTTGGAGTGTGCTACTTGAAATGGGAACTCCAGAACACCTCGTTGCCCTTATTCAGAATCTGTACACTGAAAACCGCTCTTTCATCCGGATTGGTACGGAATGTTCCAGTATGTTCCAAGCAAAGAAAGGCGTGAGACAAGGTTGTATTTTGTCCCCAGCACTTTTTAACATATACGGAGAGTACGTTATAAGGAAAACAATCGAAAATTGGAAGAAAGGTTTTCCCATAGGTGGTAAGAGACTATCAAATCTCAGATATGCCGACGACACCATTCTTCTCGCAACATCCGCAGAAGATATGAGAGAACTGTTCCATAGGCTAGAGATAGAAAGTCAAAATATAGGGCTTACAGTAAATCGAGCGAAAACCAAGGTGATGATAGTCGATCGAGCCGGAAAGCTATCAAATGCTACTCTCAACATTCCTGGCGTTGACACCGTCGATCGCTACATATACCTGGGAGCCCAAATCTGCAATGACGGCAGCTGTGTCCCCGAAATAAAAAGGCGTATTGGGATGGCAAAAGATGCTATGACACGTCTGAACAACATCTGGAAGAAAAGAGGAATTGGTATCAGAACCAAGATAAGACTGGTACGAGCCCTTGTTTTCCCTATCTTCCTATATGGAGTTGAGACATGGACAATTCTGGCCCGAGAAAGACAAAGGATTGATGCATTCGAAATGTGGTGCTGGAGGCGAATGCTGAGAATACCTTGGACTGCGAGACGCACTAATGCATCAATCCTGACCCAGCTCCATATAAAAACCAGGTTATCCACCATATGCCAACAACGCATCTTGTCATACTTCGGCCACACGATACGCAGAGGCGATGAAAATCTGGAGAGATTGATAGTGGTTGGGAACACGGAGGGAAAAAGATCGCGTGGTCGTTCACCAACACGATGGACAGACCAAATCAAGAACTCATCTGCCACTAATTTTTACACGGTCGTAAGAGACGCCATGGACAGAGACCGGTGGAGGCAAATCATCCGCTCCAGATGCAACCCTGATGCTGACCACGATCCTCAGACATGAGGGACCGACAAGAGAGAGAGAGAATAAATGCATAAACCTATAAAGGAAATGAACAACGCTATACGTGTATTTTACAATCATTTTACATTTCTTGATAACTATCACTCATGAATGCAAACTTCAAGGTTAACGGAGCAGCAATTAATTATCATAAGATATACAATGAATTAACCATCAAAATATAGCATGATATGCTATTTATACGAGTCAAAGAAAATAAGCTTTTAACGCCTATTTGGCTAACAATAAGTTACATATGTGTGTATTGTACGTAGAATTACATTTTGTTACCATCTCTGCTTACTGTCGTACCTATAGAAAACGCAAATTACATAAGATATGTATAACACACTAGCTGGTACTCGTTATTCAATCAATTAAACTATTAGTTCAGGATCCATCGCCCATTTTTGCACTTGATTACTATCAAGCAAATTTTCCGTGAGTAGCTTTATTTTGATGAGACGCCCAATAATTTCCTGTACGAAACTCTCGATTGTGGTAGCTTACAGAGGTAACAAGGATAAAATGTTTTGATTTGATGGTTCTCAAATATTTATTACTAACTGAATTTTTTTTTGTTAAATCTCAAGATAATTATCTAAATTATTCGAAAAAATATTTGTCCTACAAAATCTATGGTTTGATCAAAGAGTCCCCTCTTTCCAATGTGTATCGATAACGAGGTCATCATAAATGATTACTAACCAGCTGATTTTTTTGTTTTCACTTAGTTAATATTTATATAATTCAACAGACATATTGTCCTACAAATTGCGTAATAAATATTTGAGAACCATCAAATCAAAACATTTTATCCTTGCTACCACAATCGAGAGTTTCGTACAGGAAATTATTGGGCGTCTCATCAAAATAAAGCTACTCACGGAAAATTAGCTTGATAGTAATCAAGTGCAAAAATGGGCGATGGATCCTGAACTATATACCATCTTTCACTTTGCACTACAGACATAGCTAATAGCACCAAAAACTACACCTGGATACAGCCTTAATATAACCAAATGATTTATAGAATCGTATTGATTAATCTGTATACAATCAAGAAAGAAAATAAACCCCCATCTTCTGTACTATCTTCTGCCTGTCTCTAACCACTACCGATTCGCCAAAAGCACTACTAAACAAGGGCTTGCTTTAACTAGCTTTAGTCCAAAAAGCCTAGTACATGCTAACCCACCGTTCCCATGAAGCCGGGTTGAAACACCTCGACACTTTCTCCGTAACCGGTGAAAGTACTGTCCTTGAGACATTGAACGGGAAGTGCCATTGAGATAGCCGCTTAATTATGTGCCGCTTGAGTCACGGATTGATCCATTCTTTTTGATTTTAGTGGGGTTTATACGATAGTTTGCTATCGTCAATGTTAAGTGGATCGTGTACAGAATCCATACTAATATTATAAATGCGAAAGTAAATCTGTCTGTCTGTCTGTTACTCAATCACGCCTTTACTACTGAACCAATTTGCATGAAATTTGGTATAGAGATATTTTGATACCCGAGAAAGGACATAGGATAGGTTTTATCCCGGATATCCTACGGGAACAGGTTTTTCTTTGAAAACGCGGGCGAAGCCGCGGGCTTAAAGCTAGTGTTATATAAAACAGGTAAATTTCTATAGGTGACAGCATAGGGTCTATTGACAGCATAGGTTTTTAGTCACTGGTCATACAATTATTAATTCTTTATAAATTATAGCATAGGTAATTGTCTGGTAACGTCGTTATTTAGATATTTGTGATTGATAAGAATTTATATTTAACTCCAGAAAATAAATAATAAATCATATTAATAACCGGTTAAATATGTAATGCACTTGATAAATGATTGAAGAAAAAAATACATATCTGCGAAACTTCCGCAAACCTAATGAATGAATGAAATGTGAACTATGTTACAAATAAAAATAGCTTCCTGTATTTTTTATAAAATACAAATAAGATATCAAGTATTATTTATTTGTCCTTTCATAAAATTGACTATTTGGAATTGCATTTGTTACAGTACCAAATACCAATCTAACTTAAATATTTAAACAAAAATGTCCAAATCGTTAGTCAACTCCTCCGAACCATGGCGCAATAAATTAAACTGATGACTATTTCGTTCCACATTTTTCGCAAAGCTAGAAAGCTTCGCGAATTGATGTAAATGTCAGTCAGTCAGTCATTCAGTCAGTCAGTCAGTGAGTTAACAGTACATCGATCAATCCGCATCGCTACTCCGTCTGTCCGTGATAAGGGAACTAGGCTATTATGGTAATGTATTTAAATAACTATACTGGTTTTAAACGTTATTTCGGTTTAGATTTTCACAATACATGGTTGGAGACAGAGTAGTAGAATGGATTAAGCTTTGTTATGCCTACTATACTTAGTGGGGCATTTAAGATGAGATTAAAACACCGTTTATCTATTTGTTTAAGGACTAGATCAAGGATGAAATTTTAACTATTGCTTATTAATTTTCTAATTGTTTATCAAATCGACTGCACCAATATTTATGTGGCAGTTACAACGTTAATAAAATAATAAAACATTTAGGATTTATAACCAATGGCATTATTTCCACTACAACATGAATCTTAACTAACATCTACATTTCGTTTTAAGTAAACAAAGGTAATTTTTCAACGATCAAAAATATGCATATCTATCTACCTAAATATATACATACAAAAAGGTCGCCAGTTCGATTCCGCACGGGATATTGTACCGTGTTCCGGTAATCGGCGACGAAGACGATTCCTGCACGCGAGCAATGAGCATCCTTGCTTTTATTTACATGACAAATACGTAAGCAAAATTTCCATGTTGAACATCCGCGTTTTTTTTTTGAACCGACTTCAAAAATACTTTCGAGTCTTTTTTTCACCATTAATTTCCAAGGATATAAGAAGGCTCAAATCCTTTTCATATAAAAATGAAATGAATTGATTACTGTGTAATTAATAACATTCTTTAAGGTTACTTTAAAATAATCATTCGTATTTTTTAGAAGTTTCGTAAAATACTGAAGGCCTATAGAATTTTTATAAGGAAATTGTACTTCGATACACTGAATACACAGCGTGAGAAGGAAAGCCGAAATCTACGATTAACAACTGAAGCTTTACAAACAAGCCATCTAATCCATCGCTAAACTAAACTTTGATTTCTCGCGATATCATCTATCCAGTTTCTTTGTATAAATAAAATATTTATATAATCTATAATGTTTGAAGAAAACTCAAAGCATTTTACAGCACATTAATACACTCGCCGATTGATTGCAGTCCCACATAAATACAGATAATGATCTGGGAAGTTTTAAAGCGTTCCGTCGACGTCAGAGATCAAAGGACCTCGATAGGAATTCCGAGTGAAACATCTGAGAAGTTCAAAATAATATATAGATATGGACGTTCGATATTCATGTGGACGTAGTAGGGTTGCCAATCGTTTGAATTATTGTTAAATATTTTAAGTGTAAAATAGTTTAACTGGGGTGGTGTGTATCTCCGCTATATGGATGGGCTCAACATAGGTGTAAATATCTGAATGATACAACACCACCAGGTAATCAGACATAATGTTCTTAGATAATATATAAAAAATCACAATCTAATCTGCATTGCTTCTCTTTTTTTAATGTTGTGGTGTATTCTGTGCTAAAATTACGAGTCTGCTTACTACAAATAAATTATTTGCTACACGTAAAAGTCTTTATTTTATGATTAACCTACTAAATATCATCAAGTGTCAACCCTAGCGAGTATAGGATGCTTATCACAGTCGGGGTTAATCATGTGAGAGTTTTTTTTTGTCGATAGAAGAGTTTTTGTTGTTAATGGCGGTCGAGTAACGATTCCGTGATTATTCGACGCGACATACGCTCTGTAGTCTGTGGTCAATGGACGGTGGAAGATACGTTTCGGTATCCGAATGTAACAGTATCACCTTCCAAAGACAAACGTGGTACAAGTATGTTATTTAATAGAGCTCAAACCTACATAAGCAACACGACTACATTTTTAAGCTATTGCATAGCTTCTATTGTGGGCCTTGAGCGCGGTGACCGAATCCAGAAATTCCGTAACGAAAAAACCTCACGCTCCCCACTCCGACGGCCACGGAGGTGTGGCTTGAAGGCATAGCATGCAATAGCTTTACCGCGGCAGTCCCCGAGTGCCTCACGTATTATTATATTAAAATATCAACATGTAATGTCATATACAATTTTAAAAGAGATAAGTTTTAAAGGATACACCTATAAACAAAAGTTAAAGCGTTAGTTTAATTACTTAGTTACCGAAATAAACCTAGATATCTCTTGTGACTGCGCGAACATTGAAAACATTTACATAATCATAATCATACTTAACAAAATGAATCACAAATAATTTACGTTCACAATGCATTTAAACCATTCATAAACATATAAATCATAATTACGTTTAAATGCATCGAGGTCATACCTACATTTCATTACTCATAAGCAAGATAACTCCACTTATTTACTTATCAAATGAAAACAAAGGAAAGACCAAATTTCTAATCTATATCCCAAATACATGACCACAACGATAAGACAAACGAAAAAATCGCGCAATGACCGGTATAATAATCGTCTATACAAAACATAACCGACACCGATATTCGATATACAAACATGTAGATATCCGCTCAAATAGAAACATGCAAATGAAACGCCGCAAACGATAAAGTTTTCATTACACGCACAATAAAAGACGCATTAGAAAGTGAACATTTCAATAATCGTCAGTTTATCGCCCAGTAGCTAGAAAGCGTCACTCGAACCGCAATCGTTGGGAAATGAGAGAAAACATCGCCACTGCAAATCAAACTGTTTATCTTGCTATAATAATTTATAGCCGTTGAAAGCTCTTAACTTTTTCCAGCCGCAGAGAATGATAAAGCTAGGCAATTCGCATTGTAATTGCATCAGATTATCATTCAACGATAATTGTATAAAATGCACTTTTAATAAGCAAAAACCTGTAAATGTTATGATCTTGTGATTGATGTTTTATTGTATTAAGAGTTTGCATTAGCGGTGATAATTATTTTTATAGTTGCAGAGTGCTTTGGCGCAATTTGAAACGCATTCATACTTGCAAATTGATTTATTTAATCGCATTCTCAAACACGTTGATTGAAATATTACTGTACTGTGTATGTATAATGTAGATAATATGGTGGTATTAGTACATACCTATACAAATAACAATATAACAGATAAGCTTTTTGCTTCTCTTCATAAGAATGCCTAATCGTTCGCCTTCATGAACTTACAGAATACCCATCTGAAATAAATCGATTCAGTACCGTAGAGATAACCTTGACGTATGTAAAAGACGCAAAAAAATTCGTGTCACATAAAATTATTACATTCTTCCGATACAATCTGCTCTTTGTTGTAAAAAAAATCTCCAATAATGTCTACGTAAAAATGACAATATTACAAATGCAAAATATTCCCGATATCAATCTAGGTGGGTACGTCGACTTGTGATAAATTCTAATATTACCTTTGATATTACGACCGCTGGCATCGCTCCAAATGTGTTCAATATTGATGTATCGCTTACCTGTAACAAATAGATTCATATATTAATTATAGGTACAATAGAAATTCCAATGGTATGACTCATCCACTAAACATACACTAGTTAGCTAGGACTAGCTATGTCCCGCCGTTTTACCCGCATTGCTTCGCTCCTATTAGTTGAAGCGTGATGATATATTATAGCAAAAATCCTTCCTCGATAAATATCTAACAGTGAAATAATTTTTAAATAGGACCCGTAGTTTCTGAGATTAGCGCGTTCAAGCAAACAAACAAACTCTTCATCTTTGTTTAATAAGTGTGTAAGTTTTAAAGGAATTTCCAAAAAGACTATCTAATCCATCCGAGATAACGCTAAAATGTACAAGAATTCGTGCGTGACTCGTTTACTAATTTTATTGCCATATTTATGCCCAAAACATAGAGATTATGATCTGAAACGCTCGCTTCACTACATAGTATAAAACAAAGTCGCATTCCCTGTCCCTATGTCCCTTTGTACGCTTAAATCTTTGAAACTACGCAACGGATTTTGATGCGGTTTTTTTTAATAGATAGAGTGTTTCAAGAGGAAGGTTTATATGTATAATAACATCCATTAAATAGTGGAGAAGTACTGTTATTTTTGAGGTTTCTAATGTGATGTCGTAAAAAATTACATTTTTTCCGCTTACATTGCAAACGCAGGCTGAACCCTACGAGTTTTATCAAAATAATGTACTAAGTATTATACACATTGAAAAGGTCTATAGAAAAGTCCGCGATGGTATATGTCTATCTCTTATGGATAACCCACAATAACTTTTTTTTGTCATTTACTTTTTACGACAAATAATGGCTAATTTTCGATGCGATTTTAACCAATACAGCATTAATCCTTAACCAATTAAATACCTTCAATACATTGTTCATTTAATATAGATCTATATGGGCCTTTACACCGTATGATTTAAGTGAATATTTTCGAAGATATTACAGATTTAAAAATTGCGGGACGTAGCATTTGTGGCGGTACCGGCCGGCCGCCCGGCTATATACCTATTTTATACCCGTGTGCGAAGACGGAGCGGGCCGCTATTTTGCACGCCTCATAAGCGAAGCGTTGAGGTGGGTACTACTGTCACTTCGCGCAAAACATCTGATTTTTCAAACTTAAAATGTCTTTATGTATCATACATTGCACTTGTAAGATAATACATACACACACATATTAAGAAAAAACACTATTTTTAACGTTCATGATATTTTTGATGTCATTTTTGTTATTTAAACTAGTTAAAAAACAGTTTAAAAAAGTTCTGTCTTGGACGTCCGTGTGTCTGTATGTGCGGATCCTTTTTCTTGTTAACACGATAGCGACCGAAATACTTTACTAATCGAGTCTTTTTTTTTCTCTTACGCTTGAGTATGCTCAGGAATAGAACCCTTTCATTTTTCAGGGTCTGATTCGATGTGGTTTAATTGTTATTAAATAAACAAAAATAATAATTAATAAATATTTATTAAAAAAAAAATTATGAGGCGTGCACTTTTGGATTTTCCAAATTATTTTTATTTACAACGTTCACAGTTTTCCTGTAGTTTATTTAGTATCAGCATTGCACCCGTGCGAAGCCGGGGCGGGTCGCTAGTATTTAATAAATGTTTAATTAAAGCATGTCGAGCGAGCAGCTATGTTTGAGAGTTTGAAAGCACGTAGAATACTAAGGTGCTTGGAAACTTTTGTAATTGAAAATATACTCAATATACTGTATGTATGAGAGAGTTCGTCATAGGTAAATGTAGGTCATACCGCGATTGACGTGAAAAAGTATCCAATGGGAAGTTAATAACTACTTATCTTCTTCTTATATATAAAAATGAATCGCAAAATGTGTTGGTAAGCGCATAACTCGAGAACGGCTGAACCGATTTCGATAATTCTTTTTTTATTATTTTCCTTGAAGTACGAGGATGGTTCTTATGTAGAGAAAACGTAAACATGTACCACGGGCGAAGCCGGGGCGGACCGCTAGTATACTATAAGACATAAGCAATAATACTATAATGAATAATAATATAAAAGACACGCTTTTACAAAACTACATTATTATAGAAAGAGAGAGAGCTTTTCTATATTTTCTACTATTTTATTGTTATTAAAATACAATAAACCATAAAATTTATTAGCAATCACAACTGAATAGAAATTATTTATAAGCAATGCTTGAACAGTAAAACAAAATAAAAGAAAAACCATTCATACCTACATAAAATTTTAACCTACGAATAGAGAACTCGATCTCCAAATACCTAATCTTTAAAGTAGGCATATTACACTCAAACATGAACAAAACTCGCTAATTAAGAAGTCATCGCTTCATACATATACTAATTTATCCAGTCTAGCCAACAATTAGCCGTCATTATCGCATATCTAATCTGTATGAATAATGGTGCTTTGTCATTGATGAATCAATGATACAATAATAACAGCTATTATTTATTTATGCGACGGAAGTCTAGAGTTACTAGAATAATGAATAATCTCTTCATACTTCAAAGCGGCAATTGCTAATCCATGCAATCACTACATAGTATAAAACAAAGTCTCTCTCCACCGTGTGTCTGTACGCTTAGAAAAAAAAATTATGATCTTTAAAATTATGCAACAGATTTTGATGTGTTTTTAATAGGTATAGTGATTCAAGAAGGTTTTAGTAGGTATATAATTTGTCAAGTTTAGTAATATCTACTGAAGTGTTTGCTTGTTTGATCGTTGGTCCGATTTGAAAAATTACTATACAGTTAATTTATCGGGGAAAGCTATAAGCTATAATATCATCACGCTAAGACCAGTAGACACGGAGCTATATCGGTAAAACCATGAACTTAGTGTTTTAAAATCCTTTAACTATTAAATAAGTGGTAAGGATTAAGCTTTTAATAATATCTTTAATAATATCTAATTCAGCGATAAACTCAAACACATATTGATTATAATTACATATTTATTAGATTATAGTGTACCTACAATCTCTGGAGCTTTCAACTGCGGCCTAACTCCATTTGAATATTGTTATTATTTGATTAGAACACTATGCAGTCCTATTAGGCTATCAAACTGTATGTGAATTCAGTAAAGTAAGAAAATATTTTAAGTAAACTGAAAAATGTATGTTCTACTACATTTTTACAATTCAGCCTGGCGCTCCTGTAAGTGGAAAAAGCTGTCGTGTCTGCTATAGGTATTAGTCAGAAATAAATTGCTTTCTGAATATTGAATTCTTCAGTTTTAACATGTTAAAACACTGCATTATCACTTAACCTTTCCCCAATAAACAGACGCAGATAATTCGACAATCATCTTTAGTTCCGCTCATTTACAGAATACATTTAATAACCGTCCATTAGACGTCCTATCAACATTTCCCACATCGCATTTACATAATTACACACACGGACGCATCCATACTTTCAAAACGCAATACCGATACTACGATATTAAGGGTGCACTCACACACATCAGTCACCGTCAAGTCACCGATGACTGATCGGTGACGGTTTGTGTACGTATCCACAAACACCAGTCACCGTCATGTTGTCCGTCAGTCACGTCGCCGGTTTGACTGAATCATTGAACACATACATCAGGTTAGTCAGTGATTAGACGTGTGTCACGCTAGAGAACATGTAGCAATTATTGACGGTAGCACGACGCTGACTGAACTGAGACGTGACGGCACCGGGTGAGTGGGGATAAAAGTATGATACATGTATGGAAAGATTATTTGACGTGCCTGACCGGTGACGTCACTGATAGATTTCGTGCCGGCGACTGTCGTGTGGGAACAGAGTCATACTAGAACTATTGATACATATTTTTTTTTAATCCTGTCCGGTGACGTGCCGTGACGGTGACTGATGTGTGTGAGTGCACCCTAAGAAATCTGTAGATTGTCTAAACTCGACGTGCAACCGACAACCCGTTTCGTATCAACCTCGACCCGCGATCATCTGTCTGCGAGATGGCATCGTCCATTAAATACTTTCTAAAAGGGTTCCCTTATGAGAAATTTATAATAATATCACTAGGCGGAATTCGAACCCGCGACGCCTGTCCTCCACCGCCCACCACGGCCATCCGTGATCCCGTCAGAGCAATCGAATTTATTTTCCACTTTCGGTTTATATGTCAAAGTAACACCACTTTCCATTCTTAAAAAAATCTCATTTATACAGCATTTGAATGCTATAAAACTATATATCTGGGTTCCTTCATGTTATTATGACGTGGGCGCGTGAACTGTAGACCCGGTGAGCGTTTCACTTTATGTCTCGTTAGGGCATAAAGTGCCGATAATATCGCCGGTTACGTGACATCTGCTAACCTACGCTCGTTGCAGAGGAAATCGGAAATTTCACCTCCGAGAGTTACATTCAATTGAAAAGCTCAACCAAATTGCTTCGCGCGGAGTGATAAAAACATTGCAAAAACCGGATTAAGAACTGAATAAGCAATGGGTGGTATATTTACTTTATATGGTTATGTTTTATAGGAATATTACTTTAAGGAAACAATGCAATAATCAATGCGTGAAATGATAATTTTTAACAAGAATGCAGTAAAACTCGTTTTATATAAATATTATTATCATTTTTTAATAACTTGTGTTGTGTCGGAAAAAGAATAAAGATCATGAAATATCTTTTAAAGTTTAATTACACTTTTTAAGCGTCTATTTACTTTTCGTACCACCTCCCACATACGACGAATGCAATGCACATAATAAAACCATATCTACGTCTGCGCTCCATTAGGCCCCGGTGCACACAATCTCACTTGCGTCTAGCGAAAACAATGAGCGACCCAAGTTATAAAGCATGTAAAGACCGTCCCATCTGTGTAGAACACGCATTAAAGTGTCAGTCGGTCTGTGTGTCACATCGCGGCGCCCCGACCTACACGAATACGGCGAAGCGCTATCTTGTATCAAGTATCAACACGAAAAAAACATACCTACATACATCTCTTACCAACATTTGCATACGCTGCGACATTTTAATGCCCCGCCGACTATACAACTCTCTCTCTATTAATCAAACTATTCAATGTAAATGGTGAAATGGAAAATTATCAGATTGTGCGTGAATGCGCTTTATGTATTATATGAGTTCATGTGATTTAACAACACCTTTTGTCCGGTGGTATTCCTGTGTGGACACTGGACAATCATATACCATCCAGATTTACTTCTACCAGTTTAATGAATTAAAATTTAATTAATAATCCGCTCGCTTCGTTATGCTTTATGGAGCAGACATTATGATAACATATAAGACATTATGATCTACACTAATATTATAAAGAGGAAAACTTTGTTTGTTTGTTTGTTTGTTTGTTTGTAATGAATAGGCTCATAAACTACTGGACCGATTTTAAAAATTCTTTCACCATTCGAAACCTACATTATCCACGAGTAACATAGGCTAGGTTTTATCCCGGAAATCCCACGGGAACGGGAACTATGCGGGTTTTTCTTTGAAAACGCGGGCGAAGCCGCAGGCGGAAAGCTAGTAACATATAAAATAGAATTAGAAACCTGTCCCGAGCACGCGTCAAATTCAATTACCAATTTTACGGCGAACTACCTAAGCCGTGCATGCGCGTTAGTTATTTATTAGATTCAAAGGATACATGAATTCAATATATCACTCAGCTGAATGCGATACAATATACACTAACTTTATTTACCGCCTCACGTTTATCACCTCTTAAAACGCTATCCCAATCTTTCGTAGTGTTCCAAGAAATGAAACATGCCTAATGGGAGACAGCGAGCAATGCTAACGGTCGCAAAATAAATAGCGAATCCTGGTTGGCTGGTTATAGTCCAGCATTAATCCTCAACTTGTCCGGCCGACACGCGGAAGAGGGCCCCTTAAATCATATTTATGGAGTGTCGCCGTAAACTACAATTAATTTTCGTCTGCTAACGAGGCGGAACTGGTTACTTCTGCTCGCGCTGAGCTGCAACACTCTTTAACCTTTCCCCGCTTTCAATACGGAGTCGGCGTATTGGCTCAGTAATATATTACAAATGTGGCATTTGCGATATCGATGATTGCTCCTTGCATAAATGTAACGGGACCGTGTGCCCTTCTTCGAAAATGCAATGCTGCCGGGTCTCAGTTTTCAATTTAATGGGCAAAAAGAATGCGTGTTACCTAACGCTCAGCCATTTCAATCGGACACATGCCAGCGGATATATTGGACGTCTGGATTAATATTCTAGACGCTAGATAGTTTATTCTATCTTATCTATAGAACAAAAGTCGATAATGGCTTCTTAGAAAAACTAACAGTTATGATTGTTAAAGAAGATTATTCTAGCTAATTTTGAGGTAGTATGTCCATACACAAAAGGACTACACCACCATTAGGACATAAATTGTAAGATATACTTTACTTAGATTCAATACTTTTTCTACCTTTCCAATTTTAAATGGAAAACAAAGAAACAAACCTACGCAATAAAAACAGTTTTATTTATAAGGCACTAGTCGAGAAATACCTCCATAATGTCCCACCTACTCTCGCCAGATTAGTTGTATTGCATCCCAGATACTTTAGTACGATAAGAATGTAAAATTAACATAACATAAAAGCAACATAGTATTTTAATTTCGAATCTACATAATTAAAAACCTTCTCTCAGTACCGAGCTCCCACGTAACTTTCACCGCAAAGAAGACATAGTACGAAACAAGCACGCCATTATTAAAACACGTATTTGTAGTCGGTAGCAACGATTTACATACAGATAACAATTTTATATTAATAACTAGCTTCCGCCCGCGACTCCGTCCGCGCGGATGTCGGTCTTGGCGTGGGTGGTTTATTTCTCCATTTTGAGTAACTCTGACAATGACATCTTATAAAATATCTATTGGACCCAAATACGGCTAGGCCTATAACGCAACGTGTGTTCGCGGTTCTACAGAACACCGTCTATGGATAAAACTGAATAATTAAGATTAATTTTTTTCTACGTATTTTTTCAGGATAAAAAGTATCCTATTTTACGCCCAGGATAATGAGGTATAATTATACCAAGTTTCATCGAAATCGAACCGTTAGTTCTCACGTGATGTCTTCACATACAGACAGACAGACAGACAGACAGACAAAAATTTTTTTAATCACATATTTGGGTTTGGTATCGATCCAGTAACACCCCCTGCTATTTATTTTTTCAATATTTTAAATGTACAGAATTGACCCTTCTACAGATTTATTATATGTATAGATTACAAGAGTACGTCGTTATTTCTTACATAGTTGATCAATGTGCGATGATAAATTTAAAATTTCTACATCAACTTTAACATTGTAGGATGAACCCGTTCAATTAACACAAATTAAAAAGTCGATAATAAGAATCTAAATTGCCACCCACAAACATACATGTAAAAAGCGCCGATGCATTAGTACCAGTCGGCTTCCAATAAAATTATGGGTACCTATTACAGCAACAGTGAGACTTGATAAATATTCATCATGCATGAATAATTGATATAAAACGCCAGTGCGACAGAATAATCGTTTTAATTGAAACCGAGGATGTTATCTTGCGAGAAACGTGATCTCGATGTCAACTTGGATGTATGGTACAGGCTAAGGACACACGTAATGTATGTACGCCTTGTCTTTGTATTAATAACGCGAGTGTACAAGCGCCGGCATGCAGTACTTGCTCGACAAACAAGCAAATGTACTCATAAACCTTCAATGAAATGAGGAGATATTGAGTATAAATATTTTCTTTTTAATATGTCGCTTTTGTTGAGACAATTTTTGTTACAGATATACCACCGAATCAGGTAAGCGCCACACGACTCCCACGGACAATACGTTCCTAAACTTATATGGCTTTTACGAGCAACGTTAGATTGTGGAAAAGAAATAGCAAAATTCAACTTATTTTCGTGAATAAACATGAAAGACATATACGACAGTATATCTCGTTCTCGGTTCTTAAAAAAATGGGGACAGTCTTCTCTTTGAAGCCGATTAATATCAGAATCTTAATGCTGTCGCGATTGTTTTCAAAGTATTAAAACTGATCCCACATTTGAAGAGTTCAGCAAGTACAACACGCTATGTTTATTCGTGTCACGATCGACTCAACTTAACAAAGTTACATTGCGCTTAACTCAGATAATATTAAGTTTCACGGAGTTCTTCAAAATTAACACCTGACACATATAATAATTCTGACTAACACTGACTCTATTTAATTTTATAAAAAACTAGCTTACCACCCGCGGCTTCGCCCGCTTTGTCTAATACCCAATAAATTATATACTTAAACCTTCCTCTTGAATCACTCTATCTATTAAAAAAAACCGCATCCAAATCCGTTGCGTGCTTTTAAAGATTTAAGCATACAAAGGGACATAGGGACAGAGAAAGCGACTTAGTTTTATACTATGTAGTGATACTACTTTTATTTAGCCATAACTCGATCACCGATAGTCACAAAAAAGCGCTATTTTCGTACCGCACAGAAGGCTAATTACAATCTTGTTTTACAAAAATATAACAATTGAACAGATGTGAAATGCACCTGTTACTTGACCCCACTAAGCCACCTATATAGGCCATCACATGTACTTACTAATCACGCAGCACAAAAGCTTTATTCAAGGGCAATGGGCCAATAACTATAAAATGCTTTATTGTATTTGTCTAGCCACGTAGAATGTTTGCGTGTGAAATTTCTCCATATTAATAATACGAGTAGTTGTGTTATAAACGTCTACTTTTTAACCGACTTCAAAAAAAAGGAGGAGGTTATTCACAATTTACTTTTCATAAAGAACACAAAGAACGACTCTTTTGGCCAACGAGTTAACTTCAAAATCTCAAATTAATGGCCCATCATGTAACATCATAAACTTTAAATATATGGCGCGTTATTAAAATAATTATGTTGTTATGTTAATAAAAATATGTAACGGTCGACTGGTCGTAAATATTTTTTAGGATTAGACTATTCTTATCTAGGTGATAAGCGGTCAATGAACTGTGTTAACGTGAATACGGAATTGGGGTTGATGTTTCGTTTGCTCTAGCTTCGTCTTTGTAAATATGAGCATCATTTTGCTGTATCTTTTGTGGTTACCTTCAAAATGCCAACTTTAGCTAACCGTCGCGAAATTTACCTTCAACCAGTTCGCTAATCGCTGCCTATCTATCGCTATTATTAATTTGCCTCTATGATTTTGCTGTATCTTTGCTAACTTAATAGACCGGGAGATACTGACACAAAATTTCGAGTCATTTGTAACAGGATGGCGGTTCTACAGGGGTCTTAGTACGCAATGACAAAAAGAAAAACGATGGCGTGAACGCTGGTACCGGCGGCTTAGTTGCGTGGGCGTTAGTCGAACTCGTCGGAAAATAGCGAAAGTCAAACGATTTGTAACAGTATGGCACTTATTTTTCCTGTAAGTTTGAGGATCAACAAATATAAATACAAAATTTCAAAGATCTATGTGTTGGAAATCTTCACTTATATAAATTAATAATAAATTAAGTTTTCAAGTATGACAGCACTTTTTCCCCCTACTAGAAGTATGGCAAATATAATAATGGTCACATTTTATCAAATACTCTCCAAAAATCCAAATGCAATACTGGTACAAAAAGTTTGGCGAAATAAAAATTTTTTGCAGATTTTCGGCGGTATGGCGACCATTTGGAATCGTCCGAAAAGTATGGCATGGCGATTTTCGTAAATGGCTGCACGACGATAGTTACCTGTGCAAAAGTTAGCCTGGTACAAATGGTTGAATGATTGTTTTATTTAAATCAACACATTCGCGTCGGTATGGCGGGCTGTAAGTCACACCGGAAAAGTATGGCATGACACTACCGCCTACTACTTTTTTATGGGCTATCGGTAAATTCTAAAATTTTTGTGTTACAAATCGTTTGACTTTCGCTATTTTTCCGACGAGTTCGACAAACGCCCACGCGACTAAGCCACCGGTACCAGCGTTCACACCATCATTTTTCTTTTTGTCATTGCGTACTAAGACCCCTGTAGAACCGCCATCCTTGTTACAAATGACTCGAAATTTTGTGTCAGTATCTCCCGGTCTATAAGCCAACTGCCGCGAATTTTACTCCAACCTGTCCGCTGTCAATCGCCTATCAACTCGCTAGGACACATTTGTTGGTTGGTGGCTATTTCAAAACGCCTTCGAAATGTGAGACACTATATTTTATGCCAAGTCGTATCTCACTTCGTCGAGTTCAGAGACCTCATTTGCCACGCTCCGTGATATCTTTCTATACGTGTCCCTGGGGAGAGCGCCGCTCCGTTTTTTCCAAGCATTCAATGCCCGCCTAAGTAGCTTCGTGACTCCGATATTTTGGGTACATTCTCCGTAATATAACTCGTGTGTAGAGGCACATATGCGTACATATATGTAATTCGACAGAAATGGATTGGTAATTTTTATAAACGACGAGACTGGAAGGTAGGGTTTTACATACTGTTACATACGTTATTATCTAAAATGTATATTGAAAAGTGATATTGTATTGACGTTAGGTGTTGTGAATTGTTTACGAATACCTACGAAAAAACGAAGAATTCTATAAAATTAATAAAATAAAAAACATATCCATTATGATATGAGAAAATAATACGACTTACAAAATATTAACATTTCAAAATGTCTTATGTTTAGAAGATCGCTGTATAGATAATAATCCTTCTTATAAGGATACAACGCCTTAAGATACTTAATTAAAAACACGATCAATTATACCAACAACAGATATTTAATCTATAAATAATTCACGTGAGAAAACATTAATAATAGGTAACAAATGGTTCCTAGAAGTATGCTATACAATCACGACGTCTCATATATTACTTAAGAATTCCGATACAGGTTTCCAACTAACCTTATTTCAAATCAAGTTATTACCGTGTCTCTGTAAGTTTTATTTCATCGAAATTATTTATAAACGATAGGTCACGATATCATGAAAATACGGTCTACTAACAAAATAGAGAAATACGTTTTGATACAATTCAATTTGTCTATAAATAAAATAGGTCAGAGTAAATATAATATTAAATGTACGTGGGACGTTGTAACAGCCCACTCAAGAAAGTAAAAACGGGACTACGTATGGATCCAAGAAGACGTAATCGTACGAAAAAGAATATTATTTATCAACTGATTCGTTGATTATTGACTAGGCACTTACAGGTATATACATAAACGCATGAAGGGGTTATAATGTCTTTTGGATTAGTTAAATAGCATTTAAAAGTTAAAAATTTTCACAATATACAACACAAACTATAACTAGCTGCCCCTGCAAACGTTGTTTTGCGACTAGGGGTATTATAAATAGACGTCCGATTATCAGACCTAGCTGATATGCACAGAAAATTTCATATTGGTCTAGCCGCTTCGGAGGAGTATGACAACTAACATTGTGACACGAGAATTTTATATAGAGATATCAGTATATCCTTTCAATTCGTTTAGTGTGGTTTATATCGTCTGGGATGTTTACCGCGGACGCGTGTGATCTTCGATATGGCAATACGCCGCATGACTGATCTCATAGATCGAGAACTAGACAAATGTATTATATTGGTGTTGTATTAAAAATAACGGTTTTGAAACCACTACCGAAGAGATGATAAAATTATGCAGATTTGTTGAGCTTCTACAATTAAAACTAAATTTTTTTGAATGAAGTTATTTCGTTATTAAAACAAAAACCAAACTTTCTTTCTCTTTTCATTTCAGCACTAAAATTATTACTCACTTTGTATTAAGGATTATACAGTTGGATATAAGTTTCAAAAGTTACCATAACCATGTACATACTTTGGGTAAAATTAAACTTTTATAACTAGAGTCGATGATAGCAGCACTAAGCCAAATAATAAAAAATGTCTAACCGATGATTAACACAAAAATATTTTCTATCGAAATAATCACACTATAATCCCTATTTTATTAATGAATGTCAACCTACAACAAAGGGCAAAGCAAATTAGTTACATGGCCGCTCTATCTCAACTAATCACATGCCCATAGATATACGCTAAATTGACGAGCCGCGTATCTTTTTCTTAATAAATGTGTATGATCTTATTATAAATGCTCTTATGGTAATTCTACGACGAGGAAATGCTTCGGAATTATGAGTGTGACCTGTTTCGAGCCGATAGGAAATTCAAATTTTGTAGATATATGAACATATGCATCTTTACCGTCACAATATTATAATAG
This sequence comes from Colias eurytheme, assembly GCA_907164685.1. Lineage (NCBI taxonomy): Eukaryota > Metazoa > Arthropoda > Insecta > Lepidoptera > Pieridae > Colias > Colias eurytheme. Next base: position 35,687 of record CAJQZN010040642.1, read on the forward strand.
ACTTGTTTATTTTGTAAATAGAATAATTAACTTGACGAAACAAATTTTATATCCACTCTATTCAAAGATACTTCTAAATTCATAGATTATTTAAATTTTCTATGAATATAGAATGAATTGAATATATAGTTGATAAAACAACTTTGGTATGACCATGTTTACCTCGATTCTGGATTTGTTAATGCAGCCTATTGCATAAATTTCATATTAAATTTAATGTGTGAAAATCACCATCAAAAAGTGTTAAAAAGGATTTTATGGACATAATCAGCAAGCGGTGAAACATGTTGTAAACAAAATACCTCATTTATTCATAAGCTACCCCAGGAGTAAGCGTTCGCAGAACAAATTGCGACTCGATAGCACGACCCAAACTGAATCGAGCACCGCCGTGTGTGTATATAGACACAGTAAATAGAATGTGAACAGTAAAGCGACTAAGCATTTTCGATGAAATAATTTAAAAACGTCTTCACCATTGATGCAATAGGGTTGTTTATTTGTTAATCTTTAATCTGTTATTATGGCGTATACTTTACGAAAACGTTTCGTACGCCCTTTGAAGAGGGCAATCGCTACTGACCGCGACCACTGCTTACGAATTTCGTTATTCGTATGACGAGACATACGCTTTGAAGCATATTTGTGTTAGTCAGCTGTTACGAACGTTTTGTGGCTAGTTTCCGTACTGTTTCCATCTGTTTACTGTGGCGCAGACGCAGCTCCATCAGAGATCGGAACGTAGGTTATTGTCGCACGTTTGTTTATTTCGTGACAAATCGTGGGAGTAGGCCGCGGTAAAAATGCACCGAGACGTGCACAACCTACAAAGATTTGTAATTTGATGCGATATAGAAGAATCGTAGCTGTTCTCTGGTAAAATAAATATAGAATACAAATTCAATAATCGTACGGTATTATTCTTGTTTATATCGATAGGGGCAGTAAAAAAACAATAATGAACAAATCCTTTTAATAATTAATACGGATAATTAATTATAGATTTTAACACGAACCAAAACCAGATTAAAAAAATAGTATTTCATCATTCATACATATACCCATAAATAATTTAAATGTGAGCAATTAAAATACTATAAAAATGATATTCATATTAATAAATGTGCTATATTTTAATTCGCTAATATTTTACAAAATGAGACAAGGCCTGCTCAAGCAAACTCGTTTTTAATGGCCACAAAATTAGCGGCCTTAACATTTTTAATAATATAACCATGCATTATATACCCTACTAATGTTTTAAATGTGAAAATATGTCCTTACAAACAGCAATTAAGCGAACGGGTCAATGTGATTTTATCTATGATACTTTAAATAAAAAACATATTAAAAATAAATATTGTCCAAAAAGACTCAATTAGGAAGAGTGTTTCAAGTGTCGAAATGTATTTTTGCCCACCAAATTCACAGAGTTTTATAAAAATAACGGTGTCCGTTATTTCAGAATAGACTACGTAGACACACTACACAACTAACACGAAATATAAACATTAAACAGTGTGACAATGCAATAAATTATCCCTATCCTACCCACATCTTGCCATAAACATACGTAGTTAAACAATCGTACTTCTTCGACTGAACCGTTCTTGACATAATAATACGACGATAAAAACGCACGACACAGTAATTCGGGCTTCATCCACCCACGCCTATAAATATGTTCCATCAATGGATCTGCATGTCCAATCCCTGGTGGGTGGACAGCGCACAATCGCGGTGTAAACCCGATCCATCAGGGGTGACAAGTTCCAACATAATTGGAATGTACGGAGTACGAGCCGAAGTAAAATAAGAGTACAAATTCGCAGCAAGAAAGCACCGTTTATCATTACCTACACGAGTATTTAACCCTGCCGTCCTGCAGAGAAGCGGTTGGGCTCGCCCGGAGCGGCTACACAAATCAAAACTAATGAGGAAAAACCCTGTCAGAGCTTCGCAGAGCGGCTCGGAGTGTTGCGAAATTACGTACAAATTAAGATTTTATTATAGATATAAATTTGATTAGCTGTGTGCTCGGAAATGTGGCTATTGCAGCAATGTTGATATTTGAACTGTTATACTAAGATCGGGTGACTGATGCCAATCAGAATATGATAATATACCGACAAAATATAGGTCGTACTAGTATTTTATAGTTTGCTATTTATATCAGAATTAAAATAACGCTGAGTAATTAATTCCATATTTGCTAAAACATACTTCAACTGTAATTCAAACTTTGATAAGTTCTCGCAAGTAACAACTTTTAATTAATAATTACTTTCTAAACATTGCGAACTATGTCATTCACTTTTTACGTAAACCAAAAAAAAATATTCCATGATCTAATTCTTAATATTTGCTTTCTAAACAAAGCCTATGTTTGACTAGAACAATAATATTTTTCAATCTTCAAATCGATTCCAGATTTACAAGACCATCAGCTACTATTATCATAAACATAAAGATCGTATACATATGTACTAGCTTAGCTATGTACTAGTATAGTATTATAATATTATCTGTGCTACGCTATCTGCATCACACACTGACTGCGCTACATTAAAAATTGAAGTCCCATGTCCCCAAGTGGGTTAAGGGGCAGATACATTATGCATACATCTGTTTCACTGATCGATTTTCTTTAGGGACAAGTAGGTGAACAGCCGTCTGTGTCCTGCCAGACAGAAAAATTTTTTTTTCTTCGTCTCCACCGGGAATCGAACCCAGGATCCCCTGGTTCTACGGTCATGCTTCAACCACTGTACCAAGGAGGCGGTCGCTCTACATTAGCATTACCATTCATACCCAACGGTAGCGCAGGCGCAGGCAAAGTGCAACCGTTTACGCTTTTTTACGAACGACTTCCGCAACCACTTAGCCCGCTACGTGTTGAGTTAAATGCGTTTTTAGTTTCCACTTCGTTTACATTTAACGGTTGTTATAGTTCGCCTTATCGTCAGCGATAAGCGTGTGCCAACGATTGGTCCACTTTTGCGAGCGTTGACGTTTTATAAAAGGTTTAGGTGTATCAACTTTGAATCTTTGATTGCAAAGTTGATAGACGTATTATTTTAGTGACTAATTTGTCAATTTTATTGACTGAAATATATTTTAGTCCTTTTTATGAAGCCTATAGAATTATAGACTGTATTTGTATTAGTATTGGAACTGGATTTCCAATAGATACTAATACAAAACATTTATAAGGCTGTATACAACTATCCCAACATCAATTTATCCACCTTATTTGCTGTGATTTAAAAGTAACTCAATATTAAATTAATGAACATTTTTATATAACCCAATTTAAATTAACAATTAGCAACTTCATCACGAAACGACGAGCACATTAGAAAATGTAACAGTACTTAAATAGAAGGAAATGTAAATCTGCCTGCGAGCTGAAATCTCAATTTACCCTTGACCTCTTTTCAAGAGATCCACACTAATAATATAAAGGCGAAACTAATTCTGTACATCTGTCTGTTCGCTGGGTTATCACACTTTAACCAGAATGGATTTTGGTGAATGTCGGAATAAAGATTGGTGGACCAATTCAGAATATTCTAAATTTTGTGGCGAATTTAAAAGAGCTTGAAATATTAGAGAAAAATACGTGGCCGTGGTATTAAAAACTTCAACTCAAACTCGTTTATTTATTTATTCAATTCAACTTCTTCTAGAAGCACTTTTGAATAACATAGAAATTAATTATACAAAGTTAAATAACATAGAAATTAATTATACAAAGTTAACAGAGCTTAATTCTCAAATTAATTTATTACATTACATTATAGTTATGTACTTATTAAATTAATCTGTTTTTAATAGCATAATTATTATCCCTTATATTATAGAAGTATTATACAAGGGATATACTCTGTACCATATACGTCCTACTCAATACTCGTTGGTATATACGTATATTGAAACCAATCAAAGTCACATAACATCATTACCTGTTAAAACCGAATCTCAATCGTCGACCCTCCGCCCCGCCCACATTAGTTCTCCGGTTCATTAAGCAATTCCTATATAGCGATCCAGGAAATTGTATTACCGTGAACTAATGTATACTAGATGGTGCACGTGTAAATTATTTATAAGTGTAAAAAAGTCCAATAATACTTTTACACATAGTAGCTGTACCTCACCGTTTCACCCATGAACAAAGCCATTGGTACAAACTTCAATCTCCCATTATGTATTTTGTAAAAATTACCTACCACCACCATACAAAAAGTTTAAGACAAACATATATCTTAACTATTTGTATACTTACTTATAAATTTTACACAAATCGATAAGCATAACAGACAGGCTCCGCATTTATAATATTGATGAAGGTACACAAAAATGAACTTGAAATTTCTTTTTTGTTTCGACGTGTCAATCAATATCTGGATATACCAGGCGCGTTATGATCATGTTCGCTTTTAAAAACTTTTGAAGAAAGTTAATAACATATTTAGACACTGGCTTACAAGACGACAGAGCTAATTTGGGGCTGTTAAACTACACAACTATTAATTTATAGTAAAAAAAAGTTTCTCGGAATCTGATGATACGAAAGATCTAACAAGACTGGGAGATATACAACAAGTAATAATACATTAAAATATTTTGATACGTGGCAATTTACGTATGATTGGGTCAGGGTACGACAAAGACATAACCTACCTAAACCTACGCACATACGTTAGGGATTGTTAATGAATAAAATATTGCAATTAACTGATTTTACATTCAAAAAAGCTAAGGGGGATCGTCAACTAAACCTAATGAATAAAAACAACAACATGGATATTATGAAAAAAAAAAAAATAAAATTATTAAAAACAATAAAATTAATATATTATGTGTTTATGTACCACAACAACCTTAATATAAAATGTTGTTTCGACATACAAATTTAATATTCTGCTTTTAAATGTGCATTGCCTTTATACTTGCATTATTCACTAAAGAACATGAGGTCACTGAAGTAATAAAACGGAGCGTTAGTGCTTAAAAAAAAAATGAATTAAATAGTAAAAGAGTATAAGGTATATGAAGTCAGAATTGTATATAAGCAGCAATACAAGAAAAAAATTTAACGACAGAGAATATACCTATAAGTAGATATCATTTAGAAACGTCCTGTTTAGTGTTTCTTAACTTACAGTTTGAGCAATAGATGTGATCGATCCTAGCTACCAAAAAAGCAATGTAAAAGTATGTTTCCAAGTACAAAATTAAACGTCTGTATTATTTTGGGTCATATTTTGTCATAGTAGAAATTCCACACAGTTTCAGGACTAGCTACTAGCGTTACGTAAAATACCTATCATTCTGGTTCCTGAATTCCTTCGTAGAGACAAAACCACTATCGGATCCGTATTGATAATACCAATTAATCCATTAACGTAAGTGGGCTAAAAAACTATATCAAGGTCGGCACACACTCGAAAAAGTGATAATATGAGCGAAACAGTAAATTTCAGACATCCGATATCATTTTTGCTCTGATTGAGTCGAGGCCGCGTTGTGTAAGACTTGTGCCAGGCCCGCGCCGACCCCCGGCAGCGCCTGTGTGCGAAACCTATGAAGCGCCTCTTTTTTATAAAAATTCAATGCGCACCTTACACACACACACTTTCAATCAAATGATTGTTCATTTGTTTTCTTTTGCCTTAGCTATCTCGTTCGTTAAAATCGGGGAATACCCGTGACCCCACCCCCGGGCCCCGCTTGCGTTGCACGCATCGCATCGGGTTGCGTTCAGAAAGTCACTCATTCATATTTCATAAAATATAAAAATATAATATAAAAAAAGACGGACACCGTTTTACGAACAAACAACGTGAAGCCACCGTAGTAAGCTAGCGATCGTGTAAAGACAATGAACACGCACACACTCTCACCATAGTAAGCTAGTCGGCCGCCATTACGTCGTGAACTACCGACTGATAAACAGTGTCACTGTTTCACAAAAAATATTTAAAATGCCGTCTTGCGTGGTTAAATGGTGTCGCAAAAGTACAATTTAAAATAACAAAATACACAGAGGATTACATTCCACAGGGAAGCAAGTTATTTATTTTATGCTTTAACGACAAAGTTATTACGACAAAACTTATAGAAAAAAATACAGCCGCCATTGTCATCAGGACAGCTGTTGCCATTATTTCAAAATTTCATTCTCCCAAAAGTCGGCGAGTTGATGTAAAGTCAATTTTAAAATTACGATAAAATAATTTGATACAAAATGCAAATTTGATTTTGCATTTTCTTCCCACAAAAACACACAAATTTAAAAAAAATATTATCACAGCCAATTCGACATCTGATAAAAGACAGTTAATTTGAAAATTTCAAGTGTATGTATACTTAAATCGTATGAAGCATGTTTCCTATTTGTTTGGTTATAAACTGACATTTTATTTATTTAATTTTATTTATTTTAATAATAATTAAGGAGACATTACCTCTCCTCCCCCCAATATTGGTTGAACAAGTTTTCATACATTTTCCTTTGGTTTCACGTCCAGTGGTTGATTTGTCAAAGCTAAAATTGTAATTGTGTGCTTAAATTGTATTTATGCATAGGTTCTAATAGTAAGAGTACACATAAAAAGTATATCAAATTGAAAAATAAAAATACTAAAGTGTGGGATAATTTAATTGCATCTGGCAATCAACCTGGCACACACACATGGATGTGTTCACGATGTGTCGCCGCCATTACTAGGCTTCACTCAATGTTAAGGCGATACTCCGTCCATCTTTTTTTATACGTCCATGCATATAGGTAACAAAAATAATTTAGGTGGCAGTGGCGGCGCGGCGCCCCTATTGTCTTGGCGCCTGTGTGCGCCGCACACTTCGCACACAGGGGCGGCTCGGCCCTGACTTGTGCCCTTCCAGTGCGCATATATCTTTGAATCTCTCTCGGTATAAACCGACATTTTCTGGCTATATCCCAGTTTCATTTATTCGCGAAGTTTTTCGCCCTTGACTCGCCGCATAAATGGTATGGAATTGTGGGCTTATAGAGTTAAACGAGGCTACGTTTACATTTGACTATAAACAGCGTATGCCTTGATGCCGTAATGCAATCGATCTTGAAGATTCGTGACCCATTTTGGGCGTATATTAATTCCGATCGCTTTCTGAGTCACGGCTGCTTAACGAGTATGGTAATAGTAATGCTACTGTTTGTATTTATGTGGACAACTATAATGGTCACTTGAATTGAGTTCACGTTCTAATTACTTTGTTAGCTTTGATTCAATTATCACTTCGTATGACTTCGTTTTATTGATTTGAAATTCATGATGCTTTATAAAATGGTGGTAAGTGTAAAACTATTATTATAGCAATTATAATTTCACTTTATCCAAATACATATCTTAAGTGCTTACTTATTTCGGATAGTTGTAATTTATCTTATACTTAATTTACTACAAAAACTTCATTAATGGCAGTTCCATTTCATAATCACGTCAAAAATTACTCTACCACCATGCACATTACAAAACACATTAAAATTTAACCCTCGTAACATTAACATAAATACTCGACTTAATAACATTCGTATAACTCATTCTGAACGATTACATTTCCGCTTCCATATCTAAATAGAAAATCTATACGACACGCACCAAGCCTTTTGATATTTCAATACACAGACGCACGAATTTCATTATACACCAGATGTAATAACTAAGACTTATTTGTTCAGGAGAATTGGAGGTGTGTCAACCTACGGTTGGTGCTATCACTCAAGTAAATCGTCTCACAAAATGGCACCTTTGTAAATTAATCTTAGATATAGTCGGCTACAATTTGGTTCAACGATCCGTCGTTGCACTACAATGTTTCCAGTTCATATTTCTATACGACAAAGTTCCACCTCAGTACTTATAAAGAAAACAATCTATATTGGTTATAGTTATATGGATAACCCGTCCAATGTTTACCTTAAAACTTCTGAATACTTAAAAAGACAGTTCCCATCGTATCACTCAAGTGTCCCCATACGAATAGGAGATAGCGTAATCGAAAACAACACTAATGTATTCAATATATTCAGCTGAGTAAATAAACCGCTACCGAAGTTCACGGTCACGATGAATAATTGATGTGACAATAACAAAGCGGCAAACAGACATTATAATATCGTAATTTCGGAATATCCGCCCTTATGGACGCCAATTTGGTGGCAACTCATTCGGAAACAGTGTCCTCTTAATGGTATAATTTGTCGTCATTATTTCACAATGAAAACCCAAGGGCGGAGTTAGAAATCCATCTATCATAGATTAGTCAGAATACGGAGCGAATAAACGGCGCAAATGCCATTATTCAGTGTGAGCCTCCTTGTTGGTTATAAGCGCTCTTTGTGCTGCATCGATGACGCATAGCATGGATTACATATCCATTAAGGAAGCGTAATGAGGTACCTACATCAATAAAGAAGTTTCCTTATGGATCGATATGCAAAACGAGGACGCGTCGAAACAATGGGAGCGAGCGTGTAAAGATTAGATTTGGAACTTAGCACAGCGTCTGCCACGCGGGTAGGATTACGTTAACGAGTTCATAATAGGATTATTTAAGTACCTCGCTGTGTCCCAGATTCTGCGGGCACCGTTACCGACACTCGCCCGACGGCGATGTGTGACAATATAATTGTGCATTTATCGGCACTTGGCCATACTGCGTCCGTACACTGCTCGTCAAACGCTGTATGCGGAGCTATCAATCTAACGAGCGTAACAGATTATTAAACTATTGTGTCTGACAGCGTTCCCAGCAATCAATCGTGCATATCATGTTCAGCAGAGAAGGTGAAAGCTTGTTACGTACAAACACAATGTGACAGAGCCGAGTTTGGCGCAGAGCTTCACGAGTCGCATCACGCTTTGTAATTGAATAAAGCAGTCATCATGAGCCGAGCGCCATTTCGCTCGCCGTGACTCACGAATTAGAACTTTACCAAGATCGTAATTATACGAGAATTATTTACTCATGGGTGGCAACGAGATGAGAATCGACAATAAAACACGATAATTGAATCGAATTGAATTAAGGTCGATCTTTATTTGATAAAAGTGGAGCGATATGGAAATAGATCACGACACCAATACTCAACTTCCTTATTCATACAAAGATAAATAAAACACTTGACACAATATTTTAAGTCATGTTGTTAAGAGATCATTCAATAATTCTTGGTAAATTTAATTTCAGATGCATTTGTAAAGATGAAGAATAACAATTTAAATCTCACCAGTTTCCAGCATGGATTTACGAATCAATAAACGAAAGCATGAAAAGCAAACGGTGGAGCGAAAATCGTAAAATTTACAGAATTGACGTGATAACTGAAAGTCTGTAGAAAGAGGTCAATCGCTTAGCATCCATCCATTAAATATTCTAAATAATGATTAACTGTATCCAGCCTTTAACATGTTTGTCGACAGATTCACCATAATAGAACATGACTGGTTTCCAAGCTTGTAATGCACCGCGAATAATTACCATGCGGCAGTGCGATACAAGTGTCGATTTCACAAACACGGCACGGCGGAGGCAGAGTATCGCTGAGAAGTTTAATAATGCACGGAGGGATCATTAGAGGCCGATACGAGGTTGAGATATGATTAGAAAGTGTCGAGGTTCGAACAATGAGCTGAAGTGGAGCGAGCGGCGACATTTCTGCTCTCCAATTAACGAGATAAAAGTCTATCGAGAGAAGGTACAAGACACAAACGGCAGCTGCAGCCTCCGTGGAAAGCGAACAATCGTTTGATATGATCTTGTAAAACTTGCAGCGCTGCGATATCGAAGCGCCCCTCGAGCAGTCGCGTGCGGCTACACTTGTGCAACAGTTCTGCAATATTCCGATATTGCGCTTATGACTTTGTGTCGCGTCGTGAAAAACTCGTATGTAGCTACGATATTTTATTTCGAAGAAATATTTGCTTTTGAAATTGGTTTTGACTTTTTCGTACAAATGTGTTTTGAATTCAGTTGCGTGGTAACTTGAAATAGGCAATCTATTCGGAGAATAGAAATTCCTAAGGACAATAAAGAAAAATGAAAATATTGATACGGGCATAGATATTTTTATCACAGGCATATACGCCGAAACAGTGAGATAGATAACATTTTCTTGGCTATACATTTTCTTTAACCAGCTTGCAGACACCAATACAATTGAAAGCCACAATTCCCTGTACCCACATTTGACTTGAAGGCTCGCTTGAAGCGCACAGCTGTAATAATTTAGATCGAGCAATTACCCGGTAGACGTTTATTGGTGTACCATCAAACACATGTATCGTATGCGTACACGCGATAATTGCTAGCGACCGTTGCCTTGCATCGTGCGGTCCGTTGCATGATAACAATGATCCAGTGCGAATATCGACTTTATATCCATAATTACAAGACATAATTTCGATTGGATTGCTAAGATAATGTGTGGTACAGTTTATTGATAATCACTTGAGCATCTTTATTGACTCACCACCGCCCCGCCATTAACGAGAAATAGACGGTGCGTTTAGTTAACATGCTAAAATATGTTAAAGGCAAAACAAACAGGAATAACGATGTGGCGATAGTGGCTCCAGCGAGCCAAAAATATACCCAGTTGAATATAATATTAAGCTAATCCCTGCCATAAACCTACATTTTAGGTTTAGGTAGGACCTAAACGAACCTAAATTACCAAAAAATATAAACATCGGGTTGATGTCGGGTTATATTTTGTCAATGTCAATTTTGTTAGAACTTCGAAGGGAAACTTACCTGTTTCCTTTTATCATTTTTTATTGTAGGTAACCCCAAAGGCAAATATTTATGGCGTTTAAATATGTTTGAATTATACCCTACATTATGAGCTCAGAGGCTTGGAGCAGCAAACTTCTCCACAATTTAATAACCGCGTAACCCTGCAGCTCAAAATGTCAGTTATATTTAAAATGGGCGTGTTATAACTTGGATAGTCGGCACAAACGTAATTCAAAAAGAGATAATGCTAATAAACTAACAGAGCGCTATTAAAGAGTGTTATTTCAAACAGATTAAATAGTAACATTAAGCTCTAACAAAAAGGGCACCCAATATAAAAATACAGACGAAAACGAAAACGTTAATAGCGCAGTTAAACGAACATTAAATTTTAGATGCACTATTATAGCCGCTTTAGTATTTAACAGGAACTTTCGAATGTGACCCGACTACGACCGTGACCCTCGTTAAGTTGGACTCGGAATAGTTTTCGGCAGGGCTATTTTAAAATTCTAGCCTGGCGTTTTTATAGTTGGTGAACTTTGCTTGGTTAAATACAAGCTTCAGTTTGCAATTAATAACTTGGGTAGGATTTTAGCGATAAATTTTGTGGTGGTATTTCACATAGTACGATGATTTGTTACTTCCGCCAGCATTTGGCAAGCGTGCTAAAATATCCTTAACCCTGAGTCCTTGAAACGTTAGTAGACAGGCGACTGTCAACAACGAAGGTCTATAAGCTGCTAGGCGATACTTTATTGTCCATCTTAATTTTGTAATTAAATGCGTAGTTTATTGAAGATTTTAATTAAAGAAATTTCAGATGACATACAGAGATTGACGTAATAAAAAGTTACAGAACGATTTAATTTCATACTTCATTTATACTCATAATAGAAGCATTATAAATCTGCTGCCAACTGTCCAAGTTCTACACTTTGCGAATTAACTCCATAAACGAGTCATGCAAATTCAAGGAAACGGTAAAAACAATTTGCCTTACATTACAGGGGACAAACAACACAAATTTTATAAACTATTAAGTATTTCTCCGTAATTGTTTTTCCTTCTCGCCGTGCCAAGATCCACTTTACTAAATCTGTAGTAAATATATCGCTAAGCGATCTGGCGTCCAGACGGGAACAGCTATCAAATAAACGTGAAAACTCCAATTTATAAGCACACGACCAAAACTTGAAGAAAACAAGGGAATGAATAAACTATTACGATATACCATGCAGACCAGACTATATTTGTATCGAGTTGCAACGAAAAGTTCAAAGAAAAGGTCACATACAATTTTTATGAAGCGATTCCCATCGATGCAGACAGACAGGGTTATATTTAGAAAAAAGAATGCATTCATTGCTTTTCACGTCACTTGCATGTACGGATTCTGAATTTTATTTTATAACATACGAAACATTGCATGGAAATACGCTCCAATATTTGCAGTGCAATGGAGGCTCGTGGAGGGTTCATCAAAGTCAAAATATATTTCCAGACAAAGAGTCAAAAAGAGGTTTGTTATATTTTGTTTTCTAATTTGTCTGTATCAAAAAGGAAAACAACTGCAAGTCACCCCAGATCATTTTTCGCAGAAATAAAAAGCAAAGGGATGCAAATGCACCAAAACAAGATCAGTCACAACTCATAATATCCACAGATAACAAAGCGAAACAGAAAACGCATCGCACGCGGTTCAATCAGAGCCGATGCTAATGAACGTGAAGCGCACGGGAAAGTGGCATATAGGGCCCTTTGTATATGATAAAAAGTCGTTTATCGCGAGCAAATTGGAAAGTGCGTGCATTTTCGTAGACGCTACATAAACATAAAGCGTAGAGCATACAGAGGGGCATGTCAGAGGAACTCCGCTCCGCTAGCTGCGGATGGACCCTTTGAGTCCGGCACGGATACCAATTTCACTGTTAACTGGCGCGTGAGGTGAAATTCACCTTTATCATTTTAATTTAATTACGGGCGGTGCTCGGTAACGAGATTATAAAGGATTCAAATGAGCGAGGGCTGAGGACGCTAATCATTTCAATGGGGTTTGAATAACGCCGGCTTTATACAGTTTTATTATATTTTTAGAAGATTAATAGCCAAAATGGCTTAGTACTACTTCTATGAGTATTTGATTAAACACGTTTTGTATTAAACGAGGGTTGCTTATTTCAAAACATTTAGTTATCACTTGTAACATTATGTAAGTGGATGTTATAATTGTACTTACTTTGAGAAATAAAAATCGTCCAACCTTAATATATTAATTGCCCTTCATTAGGCATTTTATAATACATTTTAGAAACTTAAATGTATCTTCGTGTTACAGTAATATCGCAATCAAATTTAATAACCGTAATTATCTATACCTACGTATACCTTTGTTAATAATATATTGTATAGTTTTGTTGATGGCTTTCACTTTCAGTTCGTGGAATTCATTCCATACAATAACTGCAGTAAGACCTATCTAATCTAGATGCTGCGTTCACAAATAGCGCCGTCTTGAGTTACACAATAGGTAGAGACGTTAAGGGCACTTAACTATTTTATTGTTAAGGCGCAGCGCATATTTGGTGGGTTGTTATTGCGAAAATCTGGGTAATTGTCTTAGACAAATACACATTATAGTGAATATAAGTAAATACGGTCTATCTTTTTTGTGTGGATTCAATTGATACTATAGATCTATATTTCCTTGATTGTCTTTAAAATTTACAATATTTTACTGCGATGCTGATGTGTACCTAAAGTTTTAAAAAATTGGTACACCTAGTCAACAATGAATGCAATTATTGCAGAATTAATATACTTAATTAACAAACAACGGTTCGTAAAGTCTTCATAAAAAGGTTAATCATCCCTACACGAACTATAGTTAATACTTCGTCTATATGTAAGGATATACGCAATTCCTTGCATTTTCTCATCCCAGTACACCGCATCTTTATACAGCAATTAGCCATGTGTTGGACGATTGTCCTAGCAAGTCAAGTATCAAGTATGCGGGTTCCAACATCTGGCTCTTACACCGCTGTTACATGTAATTATATATGCATAGTGCTTAACAACGTTCTACGTTAATTTTTAACATTAAAAATACATTGTTTATGCTAATGTGTCAATTGATATTCCCGTGGCAACAATGTATGTTTGCTTTTTAATTAATTCGTATCTGCAAACGAAATTATAGTCGACATTAGTATTAAATTAGATAATAAATTTAATTTTAACGAATGCATTATTATAGAGTTAATTATTTAAACTATAACGTCTATAAATATATCATGATTAAACGGATGCAACGATTGCTGATTATAATGTTTCCTTCTAATCGTTTCTTATTCTAAACTTCAGTTAATTCCTAGTGCTACGAATATAAGTTCTAATAATACACAATACTAACGGCTTCTTTGCAGTTATACAACATAATTAAATCAACAGTTTCCAAACAATAAACACGCTTATATAAAGCAAACAACAAAGGTTCCAACTTTGTTCAGAAGAGCAAACGATCTTAATAATATCTTAACACTGACTGACAGACAGCGCGAAACATAAAAGGCTCTTTCTAGAAATATGAAATACTGAATAAGACTTTCTTGTGTAATGAGCACAAGGAAAGTAGTTTTAAAACTAAACTACTCAAAACGGAAACGCATTTTGAATGAACATTTTTATCTCTAGGTTTTAGAGCTTTTTCAGAAGCTTTTTAGTTTGTGGTACGTCCTATTCCATTTCCCATATTTCTTTGTATAAGTACTGAGTTTTGTTATTGCCATTTACGTAACGAATAGTTTTTGAAAGAAATAGTATAGGTACTTGTTCTCATCTCTTAAAAATCTGATTTATATAGATAAATCAGATTTTAAAGTCACGACAATGTGCAACTTAAGGTACATAGACGTCTGTTAAATATCGCCATAGTAATAACATCGAGATGCTTATCGTACTATAGACACTTTTCTTATATATTCGTCAGTACAAAAAGTGTTTCCTAGACTCATATCAAATCTAAGTCCCCAAACAATAATCTGAACACATACATCCTGTCAGACAAACAGTGAAATGTAATCCCAGAGCTAGGTATAACGTGACACTAACACGTAGCGTGGCATCTGACACATTTAATATTATATGGTTTCAAATATATAATATACATATACAAACTTTATAAAAACAGAGAAAAATCTATTCACAATTTTATAATAATGGTTCTATATTGACATAAATTTGTTTTATAGTACCTATCAACAATGTATAACTTACATGGAATACTATATAAGATGGTGGTCCTGACAAAAATGGTATCATAAAATTTATTAAATAGTGAGGTCAATACACCACAAGTTGTTTGTGAAAAGTCATAAAAAGTCAACCAATTTTTATGACTATTTTAGTATTTTCCTGCATACCCGACACAAATGCCAAAGTTCATTTTCAAAGCTTGCTTATT
Organism: Colias eurytheme; assembly: GCA_907164685.1. Taxonomy (NCBI): domain Eukaryota; kingdom Metazoa; phylum Arthropoda; class Insecta; order Lepidoptera; family Pieridae; genus Colias; species Colias eurytheme. The sequence goes on from CAJQZN010040642.1 coordinate 50,940, forward strand.
TTAAATAATAGAAATGGAAGCGGATAGCATTAATATTAGTCGATACAAATTGAAGTCCGCATTCACGCAGTAAACAATACCGATGCTAGCTAGCATTTACATTCTAACGCCTTAACAGTACAATCTAATATACATAATATGCGCGGATTACACAATGGAACGTCGTGTTTGGTCGTCTTTGGGTTATGCTAATTTGAGGGCATGCGTCGACGCGGCCAAGGATACAGCTAGAAGGGAGTCGATTCTCAGGCATTCCGTCGATACGAACAAAGCGTTCGACAGACACGCACTCGTATCGGAGCGTTACAAATAAATAGAATTACGTGGGCGTGCGTTTTATAGGTCCGTTGACTTTCATACTATTCGTATCGGTCGAACGTTGAATAGTTTATTCATGAAAGTGTACTATGAACCGGAATCACCGAGCATAATATTATTTGTGTGGCTTTTACGCAACTATATGAACACGGAGCGGCGTTGGTTCTAGTATTTAAACAAGCAGCGAACGCGATGTAGGTGACCCAATTAGAATTCATGCGCTGTACTCCATTAAATTAACCATATTTGCACCGCGTCAAGACTCGGCCACGCTAATAATGTTTCCCAGTTAATGTTAGCGGCGAGTTAATTATTTAATAGCGTAAAGTGTGCAGCTTTATTAGCGGGCGGCGATCGCTACCAGTTCCTCTGTCGCTATGACAACAATTTATAGCATGCAAAATGCAAATCGTAATTGAAATATCAAAGTTCAAGAAACGTCCGGTGAACGCGGACAAACAACAAACAGAGCATGTGGCTTTTGAGGTTGTTGAGAGAAAAAAGTGTTCGGCATACGGCAGCAGGTTGAGGAACAAAGCAAACTCGGAATGAGGCCACACGAAGGGCCACAGCGCGCACAGCAAAGTGCGAAAGTGAATTATACGACTCAAGGCTGACCGGTCTCCTCAACCAAGTGACCTTTTAGCAGTCGAATGATAATATCCTTGTTCCCGCGCCGGTATGCGATATTAAACCGCGAATTATGCATCGATAATGTTCACAGTAAATTCGACTGTATATATTTAGCGAACGGTCGCATATTGGAATTAAATTACAATGCGATTCGGCGGAAATCCGAATGATCGGTACGAATTAATTCTGTGTCAATTATTCTCACCGAGCGTATGTATTTTTTAAAGAGAATTTCCTTAATTGTATCCCAGGAAATGTATAATTATAAAGGAACAAAAAACGTAAGGTTACTGTAGGCCGAGGCCCTTTTAATGAGGGGATGCGGTATAATTTAAGTGTCTTATTTGTTAAATTCGACTTGTTCCCATGAATGCCCGTGGCGTTAACAATTGAGAAGTAGGTAGTAAAGTTTAAACTTATGAATAGGCACCCAATTTAAAATTCCAAAACACACCTATTATATGTTTGTGTAAGATTTGTTTTAATAATTATGCCCAATGTAAATGTGTGTTTGAAGAATGAAAATGAATATATTTAATGTAATTTAAATCTTAATTGGAAGTTGAAATAACAATCCAATACATGGCGTTAAAATAAGCAGATTATATTTTATGTTAAAATGCTATTTCAGTTATAACAATCGCAGTAAACATTTATATACATATAAAAATACTTTATTTATCAACAAAAAGAAAAACGATTATTATATACAAATAAAACATAAGTAGGTACAATGTACCTACATAATATGTAAACTATGACAAGCATTCAATTAAGTTTATATACATAAAGCAAAACAACACTTGACAAGCAATAAAATAAATAGTATGTAGTGCAGAAACAAAATTCTGTTCAAGATATTAATAAATAATATATTATATAGCTTACAAGATTGATAATCGGGTAAATTATTAGTTTTATCGAGATAAATGTAGTGAATTTTAGCATATTTATAATGATTGAATATCATGAGTTTTTTTTTACTTATGTAGGTACTTCGTAAGTAAGATAATTATCTATGCAATATGTATATAATACGGACTTACGCTTATATGAACTAATTGCAAGCGATTTGCGAAACCGAAAATGTTATTAACATAAACAAATTCAGACTATCTGTGTCCAATGTTTCATCAAACAGAACATCCTAAGACCCGATCACAGCTTTCAGTATAAAACTCGTAATAGAAGAAAATTGATTCCATAAAATAGACAAAATATATTGCATTGAAATTACATATAAAAATCAAATAAACTACTGCGCAGAACATACTGTAACGACACACCATAGATACTGCAAATAGCAATTACATAACAAATATACATTTAACACGTCGTAAATTCAACCAAGTCGTAACTGAATGCTGTGTAAGAAATTACTAAGAATATACCTTAGATATATATTGCATTAACAATAACATGTTATAATAAACTGATGGAAACTTGTAAAATAGTAAAATTATATTTTTATTCATTATAGATAATAATTAAATATTATGATCAATGAACAATGAGTTGTTGTTGTAGTATACCTAACAACAACAACTCATAAAAATTATAAATCCCTGTAAAGATCTAATATATTATTCACACATTATATCCGTTATATTCCAAACTTTCAACATCAACATTACAATTTTACACGGCGTCAGAATACAGGTACTAATACCACCTCCAGAAAAACCGAAAGAACTTCAATTCAACATAATCACAAACATCAGAATCATCTCGCCCGTTATATTCCGAGACACACTCATAACTCCATTCACACACGCCATAAAGCAGTCTACGATAAGTGAGATTCAAATCTCTTAATTAATAGAGCACATAAATTTTATTGATTTAATCTTAAAAATGGATGTATTTACGAGGCAGCGGACGCTAGATCGCTGCGACTGTAGTTATACCATAGAATATACAGTGTGGAAATTTTCGATGGGCCCTGGAGGAAATTACTTGAAATACTGAAGATAGCAAATTTATTTTTTTAATTTTTAGTTAGTTTGAGTCCCGGTCGAATCAAGTGAATTTTCTTTTTAAAATTAAAGGAATGTTACCTCTCAACAAAATTAGCTATCTTCAGTATTTCAAGTACTTTCCCTCCAGGGCCCATCGAAAATTTCCACACTGTATACCGCTGGTTGGTTATATTGAGTCAACTGAATATATCTATGTAAATGGACCGGTCGTGATCACAAATTCGGAATAAACACAAAACCGGATTGGTATTAACTAAACTGTATTGTCGCGCAACTGCTGGTGTCATGCAGATGAAAATAATTATTAGGTATTGTGATTCATGAACTTGAGTAAGATACGTTTTTTTCACTTCATTTTAATTGTGTAATTTAAATTGATCATTAATGTAATGTGTATTAGCTATACCTCATTGTAATTATTATAAATAGGTACCTATATCAAAGTTTGAACTATTAATTTTACATTTATAAACGCATTACCCTAAGCTACTAATTACTTCAAAACGTCAGCAATAAGAATAATGATACACATATCACCTATTTATCACGCATTGACGTTTTTATATCTCAATTTCCATTGAAATCGATCGATCGTATTATAAACAAATAAATCAATGGGTTTGCAGACGTTCTAACATATAAATCAGTCGCATCATTACAGCTGCATTTCATTACAGACATTCGAGCTGCTCTTCATTGTAATGCGGGTCTACACAGAGCGAGCAGCCTCGCGAAGCAATTGCTGCGCGAAGCTGCGATCAGAGTGGATATGGCTCGACCGAGGAAAATGACAGCACGCGTTGTTACGCACGTTAGCTGCTGAAAATCAGCGCTTCACAGCATGCGTAGCTTATGCTGAGTAACTATCCTTTTTAGCACCACACTGATTAGTCATAAGTACCATTTTTATTATATTTTTCATAATTGTTTGTATTTTATTTTTTGTGAAATGTGTGTGCCCAATAAATTTTCTTTCTTTGTTTCTTTCTTTCTAAAAAAATGCAGCTGTAATCATGCGACTGATTTAAACGTTTATACCTACGTATATCACACATATCATTTTCCTAAGCCGAGGTATTTCCATAATCCATATACATACATGTAGCTTTTTCTAAGCTTCTTCTTCGTTTGTAGAAGAAGTTCGAAGTTTGTCTTCGAAGTTGTTTCGCGAGGCTGCTCGCTCTGTGTGGACCCGCCTAATGATATACGACAGGAATGTATGTACGTATGCAATTATAATATTATGTTTATTCGTGATAATGTGCATATTTTACACACATAAACGTATAAGTCACCTTTTGCTATATATGAATACCACTTCATATTTCCGTGTGTTGCTGTCACGATTAATAATATAAAATACATTAATATAAATAAAGAGGTGTTACAAAGCAAGTAAACAAATATACAATAAATAATCCTTATTAATCCCTTTAGTCATTCCAACAAGTCATTTCAACAATATTCCTCATCAAAGCAAAGTCGCGCCGTTAAGTTTTTCACAAGATTTGATCGAACTTCTACATAGATACTTATTCGTATCTATGTATTTGTGTATAATCTATTGACGCATTCGATCTGACTCTAGATGCTTCCGTGTTTCTTTATATACGATACGTAGCTAGAGCCAAGCGGACGCTTTGATTTCTGGGAATAGGCAAGGCCGGCGAGGCGAAATATGCATCGCTAAGGCGAAGTACTCACGATCGACTTCAGACGTACGACGCTTGCTCGAGTTTCCGTGAAACCTTTTTATTTAATAACATTCTTCGGCCTCGCGGGTTAAGCGTTATTACTCGAACAAAAAATTTACAAAAAGTCGTACCAATATTTAAGTTAAAAGCCACTTCACCTGAATACCTATTAAGAAATTCTCGTTCGCCGTTGAATGTTTCGTTTCTTATGAAAAGAATGAATACAAAATTTTCTAAGAGCGTCTAGTCTTCACTTTTATTGAAACGACATTTAGCTCACCTTTCACATTTGGCGACAAACACATCGGTTATAAAAATCGATCGGCGAGAGACTGTGAGGGACCGAGAGCCCACCCCAAACACACAGGCTTAAAATCATAACCCTTCCATATGTAATGTCAGTAGCGTAATAAGCATTCGTATTACGGCTACTTATACATCTACATGTAGGTATAATAGGAGCTTAAAACATTCATAGATAGAGTCGTTTTAGATAAAAGTTAAGATTGTGCGCAAACACCATGCTACGGGGAAATAACGCTATGAGGATTTTTGAGTGTGTTTTCCTTGAGGTAGTTCGAGTGATGTGAATTTTTAAACGTGCAGGGTCAAAGGGTTGTACTATTGTCATGTTTACTCAGTAAACGCTATTAGTATTCGCGTGGGACTGGTAGGGACAGGTTGCTACGGTTTATTTACTAACTGTACCTTCTAGTGTACCTATAGCAAAACGCAGCGCTCAGTTATATTGTGCTAATAAAATTAACGCTCCGCTATAATTTATGCAATACGATATTTAGTATCTGTTACATAAACTGATATTAAAGTTAGAACTTAAATATCAATATAATGATAGGCTTTATTTAATATTTGTTGTGCTTACACAATAATAATATGTCGTTAATCTAGCAGTTAAACAACACAAGTTATGGCTCTGGGCTAAAACAATTTGTCTTATTGTGATCATCTCAACAATCTCAGTAGACTTTGTGTTACGAAAAACATGTATAATAATAATCGCGTCATTTATTTATATCCTATGTCCAACGATTCAATATCATTTGTTATTAGAGCAATAAAAAAACTATACTGTTTCGAAACATTATTAACACTAGATCGCATACTTGACCACTACACTGGCATTACATACCTACTCTACTACATAACTACTACTGTTTATTCACAAAAAATGTTTATTTCTTTTTGCCAGTGACCGTGGCCTCGATAATGAGCTGACACGATCATTATGCAAGCGTTCGTACAATTGCTCGCTCGACCGTTTTATTGTTATTATTTATATAAATGTATTGCAATATATTGAGGGAGCAAATTCCAAAGTTCACGCCGTATTTGACAAAGCTGTTTGTTTCTATAAACGTTTTATTAACTTTCCGTTGTATAAGCGAATTGCGTTTTAATTGTAATTTTAGTATTGCTGATGGGACATTACAAAGTCCACACTGTGCACGTCATACACTGTGTTTTTAATTTAAATTTTCTCTAAATTACCACTTTTAAAACAGCATTATCTATGCATTTTATATCCTCACTTAATTGATAATACATATCATCTGTAACGACAAGATCTCAACTGAACGTTCATCGAACTAAAACTTATCAAACTACTCGTAAACATAACTTAACACTAAATGATTTTCACCCCTAATATAAGTTCGCCAACCCCAATACCTAAACAATAAATCATTATACACCTTCAATGCATAGGAAGGTTGAGCACTAGGGCAGATTAAAATTTAATTACCCAGCTATTTGCATGTAGATAACGTAAATATTCCGCGGGCGCGTCACACACCGTTAATCATAATCATAATCATAATCATTTATTCACCATAAATACAAAATTAAATACATAGAAATAATTATCTTAATTAATTAAACATAAAAATACAAGGATATCATAATAGGACCTGATGATTAAAAAGATAATATGACCTGCAGACCTACACTAAGACAGCTTGTATCGTAGGCCTGCAACCCTTCCTGATAACACAATAAGGTAAGTGGTACTCATTATATATCAGGTATTAAAAATTATCTGATATTATCAATCAAAATTATTTATACATAAAGATAAGACATTATTTATACATATTAAGATTAAATTTTACATTTTTATTTATTAATTTATAAACTAAATGAAATCTGCGCCTATATTAACGCCTTTATTTATAAGTGTGTAACTATGTGTGAACGTGTGTGTGTGTGTGTGTGTGCGTGCGTGTGTGTGTGTGTGTGTGTGTGCGTGTGTGTATACGATTTGTGGCAAGACAGAGAAAATAACATGGATCAGACTATAACTTTAAGCATTTTCTCAATAGCTTCATAATCACACTCAATCAACCAGTTTCTAATGGCACTGTTGGCATCTCTTATGGACATCGAAGGCAGAGCTACAATATCTTTGGCCATTCTATTGTATATGAGAGGTCCAAGAAATGCTTGCTGGCGTTGAGCAAGTTTAGTGCTTGTTTTGGGCTTAGAGAAGACTTTATCTTTCCTTCTTTTACCTATAGGGTTAGAACTGATTAATTGGTGCTGATTTAAGAGAATTTTTTGAATAAAAAGTTGTCTTACAGTTAGTACCCCACATTCAGCGAATAACTCTGATGTACCAAAATAAAAAGGCCTGGAAATGGCGACTTTCAAAACCGCTCTTTGAGCCCGTTCCAGGATTAACATATTGGTACTTGGAGCACCTCCCCAAGAACTGCAGCAATAGGTTAGTAGTGGCTTACATATTGCATTGTAGACTTTAATTATTAGGTCACGATCTGCCACTTCTCGGAGATTTTTAAAAACATAAATGAGCTTTCGAATTCTCTTACTTAGATACTCAATGTGAGGTTTCCAGCAGAACCTGCTGTCTAGGATAATTCCTAAGTACTTGATGGAGGTGACGCGTTCCAGTTCAGGACATGCACAGGAAGAAATTTGGCAGCTTAGATGTGCCTTTAATGAAATTTGCTCAGAACGATTACGCGTTTGGGAGAAAAGTATATACTTGGTCTTTGCTATGTTCAGGGAAAGCTTATTATTCTGAAGCCAAGTAATTACTTGTTTTAATCCTTCCTCAGCATTTGACTGAGCCTCCTGCCAACTGTTCCCAGTGAATATTAGAGCTGTATCGTCAGCATAGGAGAAAATTTTACCTTGCTTCAAGGAGATACTAAAGAGGTCATTTACATAGACCAAAAAGAGACTCGGGCCGAGTACACTGCCTTGAGGTACACCATAGCTAACTTCCCGTTTTTCACTGATATAGTCACCAATTTTAGTTTTTTGTTTCCTGTTTGTCAGATAATCTTTTAGTAGAGACAGTGCATTCTCCCTGATACCTACTTTCTCTAGTTTATCCACAAGGGCGGGTAAGGAAACCGTATCGAATGCCTTTGCTAAATCAAGAAAAACTCCAACTACTTTTTTTCGTTTGTCCAAATTATCAACAATGTATTCTGAGATATTGGATACCGCATTTTCAGTTGATCGGCCCTCCCTAAAACCATATTGCGATGAAGATAGAATTTGGTATTTTTCGAGAAAACTCATTAGTCGTTTGTTTATTACTTTTTCAAGCACTTTGGATAACACCGGGAGAATAGAGATGGGTCTGTAGTTTTCGACACTATCGCTGCACCCACCCTTATGAATAGGAACAATTATAGAAGTTTTAAAAGCATCAGGGAAAATCCCTGTCGTGAGACTTCGGTTGCAAATGTGAGTTATGACGGGCACAAGCACAGTAGCCGAGCTCTTAATGATTTCTGCTGTGATACCATCATATCCCGCTGCACAATCACTCTTTAAATTTTTAATTATGCCAAGTATTTCGTCTGGGTCTGTTTCTAACATGACAATGGAATTAGTTTGTGAAAGAGTATGGTTTATTTTAGTTGACATAGCTGGGGCTTTAATCTTCTCAGCTAGAGTGTTTCCCACGCTAACAAAGTAATCGTTTATAAAGTTGATAGAGCTAGTTGGATTATCCTTTACTTTAATTAGGCCCACATTTTTATTTTCATCTCTTTCAGTATTAGTGACTTTTTTTATTGCCTGCCATGTTTTTTTGATGTTGTTTTGATGTTTTAGAAGTTCAGCTTTGTAATAATCTCTTTTCAAGTTTTTTAATAATTTCGTACAAAAGTTTCTATAACGTAGGTAAGTAATCCTTAGAATTTGATTATTAGGAACGTCTTTCAGTCTTATGTGCATGTTGTCTCGAGTCCTTATACAACGGAGAATTCCAGGTGTAATCCACGGTTTTAGTATTCGTTGCTTACCTGATATCTTAAAGGTCTTAGAACAATATTTCATGAGGTTAATTAACTTACAATACAAAATATCTGTCGCCAAATTTGCATCCATTGCTTCGAGAACCTCACTAAAGTCAGCAGCCTTCAAATCATTGCATAATTTTATTACGTCAATTTTATTTATAGTTCTACTAAAGCTCAATTTACTAGATTTTTCTTTAATTATATTTAACATAACTGGCTTATGGTCAGTCACAAAAGTGTCAATAATAAGTGTGGTATATTTACACCTTGTTTTGAGCATT